>JAAVTS010003245.1:0-15259 GCA_022845575.1 Baylisascaris ailuri | reverse complement strand
GGGGGGGATATCACCGTTGAGGTATCTCAACTACGAACTTTATTAACAATTAGCACTTATTTTTAACCAGAACAATCGTCACAATTTAAGCATTGAATTCTTAATGCTCACCTTATTTGTTTGAGCTCATTAAGGGGCGGAAATAAACCTTCGTTTTATGTTGCTGTAATTTCTTGGCAAATTAGCTGACCTCAGCATAGGTACCCTACTTTTTTCATCTTTATTGGGCTTTGCTTTCAGAGTGGTCACATGCAGCCGTAGAAGTGCTAGACGGGTATGCGCAGGCATAAGCAAATCTGTGCAAAGATTCAAGCAAATATTTATAAATCATGGAACGGAATAAGGTCAGACACTCAGGTCGTCCCCTCACCACTGTGGATTTAGCAAGTTTTATGAAAGCGCATAAGAAGTGAGCGGTTTTCAGGTGAACAGTGGGGATTATCGTTCGCCACCATATGTTGTGGGTACGCGTTTGTCGATCATCGGTAAAATCCACACATTCGATGGACTGCTGTGTGTGGTCGCGTTTGATGTAGGTTATTATTGTTAACGACTTCATCATTTTCTTCAGTGAACTTGCATAATTGGTAGATGGTGCGGTGGTGCGGTAGGAGAATAAGGGGAGGTGAAGGAACAGATCGTTTTTCACTTAGACTAAGGTAGGCTGATAACACAGTTTTCAGGGTAAAGTGGCTAAGCTTTACCGTTTCGATCAGAATATACTTAGAACGGTGTCGGTTGATCGTTATTCAATTCGACTACGGCTAGCGGTAATGGCGAGTGCATAGAGGAGGAAGATGGGGACTCAGACTGATCGAGTTTACGTTTCACTTGTATATTATTCGATCATATCGCCCTTTTCTCCCCGATATATATTCCAAGTTGAGTATGAGACTATCTCGGTTTCTCTATTCTATTTCGATCTCGTAAATTTCTTTATATGGTTCCATCATTTGTGCTTCGTAGCTGGGTGATAGTTAGGATTGAAGTCACCTACCAGCGGGTACCCACCCTTTTACCTCTCCAAAGGCGAAGGAATGATTTGGTGGAAGAGGGAGGGAGAGGGAGATTTAATTGCGTCATGTTTTTCCACTTCCAGGTTAAACCTCTGAGCAATCTTAGCGATATGGATGCTTTTCATCTTCAAGCGAAACTCGCTCGACTGTACTATAGTAAGGTGAGGAAGTTGTTTATTCAGCATGTGTTCATTGCATATTATCGGAGCACTGATCAATTTCATATTAACGGACAAGAAAAGACAGTGAAAGATATATGTTAAGAGTGCTTTCCCCTTTTTTTAATCCGGGAATTACAGTAGGTAAGGTCTGTTGCAGGAAAGAAGTTTGTTTCCTAGCTTTTTTTTTTTTGTTTATTTATTACGTTCTTCAATTGTTTTGCAGGCAAAGAAAAGTTGCTAACACTATCGCATTAAGTGGCCCTACATTAGGGGAAAGGAGGGTGGGGATAACGCTTCCCTCCACCCATTAAAAATCTACTGTTGTATTTCAGATTTTGCATTCTGGCTCGGCTCAAAAGTTCCATACACGATAAGTCGCCTCGTGTACTCGGCAAATTCCTTCCGATTCAGGATAGTTTAGCGGTGCTTCGTTATTGAGGTTGTAATGAAAGGTCCAATCAAAGTGATTCACCATGGAGTTGAGTAGTTTTCCAACCCACACGGGGTTGACGCCTGCAAAGATCTTTTAAGGATGAGATGGAGGAGAATTCAATTCGGCCTTCATGTGAGCCACGGTGCGCCCTATAGCGCCTTTCTGCTTCTCGACAGTTTCATGTCTCTAAGCGTTCTTTCAGAATATACCGGAGTTGATCACATCGGCTGATACAGCAGAATTGGAAAACACTATGCTCCGGGTTGGTGGGAACAGCGAACCGGTTTTCTCACCCCTTAAGGCACAACCCAGCGGTCGTGATAGTGGCAGAGCCGAGGAATCAGCGAAGTGGTCACGCACGTTGCTGCACCAAAATTCAGGTCGTGCCATTGCTGCACAGAACTCACATGTAAGTTACAGAAAGCCTTTTTGGTTGAAGGTATTTTATTCTTGTTTTTCAAAATGCACATACTTCCTTTTTTATTGGCATAGGTCACATCTCGTAGGCATCTGAACGAAGCAATTGTTATGTATCGTCCAAGCACTCATTATTATTGTGTTCTACTTTCATCAACTTCTTTCGATTTTGCTGCCTTCGCTTCACTCTTCTTCTTATCGTTGAATATATGCAAAAGCTTTGCGCTCCCTTTCCCCCCTGGCAATACCTGATCTCTTAAAGTGGAAGAAACAAGGTGTTTATGCATGTTGTTCCAACTGAATCAGGTTGGCTGTCGTCGATTCGCTGTTTGTTCTTTGGATCGTAATCTTGTCTGTACCTAATCGTTATTTTTATTGCTTGAGTTATGTTCTTTTGGAGAGGAAACGCTGAGGTGATTTTCGCTTTTTCAACATTGTGCTTTATGGATTCCATATTTAATGATATTTACTTATAAGAAAGTTGTGATGGCAACATTGACTTGTAGGGGAATGGAATCTTAACTATGACGGTTTTATGTAAGAATAGTTTGCATGTATTCTGCTTGCCCATCATATCATATCGGTACCAGTATTGAAATGCATTTATTCTTTATTGGATTTCTTTGGCCATAAGAACAAACCAGGTATATTGGTGACCTAAAATTACAAGTTCACGAGTATCTTTCTTTAATAAGCAGCTAATCGGAGAAGTGAACTAGGTAAATACTATGAATTATCACTTCGTCACTTCCTTTTGAGAAATGCCTATGCATATGATTTTACGGCCAACGGTGAGAACGTTCGATCCGACGGCACACTTATTAGTCGTTGGCATTATTAACGACCCTATTGTTATCCCGTCCACAATAACAAATGTTTATTTTTTCGCTTAAGGTGGCCGTTAATTGGGAAACGAACTGTACACCAAGTCGGGGTTTAATCGCCAAGAATAAGATCAATGATTCAACGAGATCGTTTCGAACAGGTAGAGGCATAACGATGCGCACACAAATGAGTGCTCTGATGCCGATGCAAGATCGGGTGTCTACAGGACTTGTTGGGCAGAAAGCGGAGGTAAGCAAATCTGACACCCTATTTGATGTTTGCGCTTGTATCGCCCTCCACTTATATTTGGACAGGAAATGGGATTGCCCATTGATTTAGGTTGGTGGCATCTTCTTGTGCCATTTTGCACAACTATAAAGATATCACTGCTGCCATATAACTTTTGCATGATTTTAAGGTTGGATAGCGAAAAATTTTTGTTGAACTTCCGTTCTGCTTGGCCATCAATTCCAAAATTCCAAAATTGCCTATTCGCCGATAATCGTGTTCGATCTCGCAATCGTATTGATCGAATGCGTTTGGTTTAGATCAGTACGATTGTTTATATGATAAGCGGAAATGTTATGCCTCAGTGGAAATCCAAATATAACATGAAATGAAGAGAATTTCGAATAAACGTTATGGACTGATTGTACTAATTGAGATGGAGTATATGAGTCGTGCAAATTGTGAATTAACACATATTGTTTGTATCGCTTTGACTCGTTGTATTTGTTTAAGATTTTCAAATTTCTATGCAAAAGTGTGAAGTCGACTATGGGGGAATTTATTGAGGATATACGAGAGAATATTCCAAGTTATTTGTACAATGAGCTGACTTTCAATTCCGATATTAACGAATTGGCTGCCGATGGTTTGATTATGCGAACAGATAACGACGAGTACTTCATGGCAAACAAATGAAATGAGCCGGGTAATGACTTTTCTTTCTTTTGTAAACTTTTAAAAGGCGCTATGCGCCACCGAGAAAAGCATCGGTTGGACTGTCTGTTTCTTTACACAAATCGACTGAAATAAGGGGGGGGGGGGGGAGAAGAGGGGGGGACTTCGCATCAACTCGCTGCATAAGAGCAGAACAGCTTTTCGGTCAATGCATCAAGCAATCCATATATTTTAGAAGTTGCTTTAGTGTCTGGTAGAAGGCTGGATAAGTGTAGTTGAGGATTATTTAATCTGAGATTGTTTCCACTTTTAATGGAACCCCTTTTTCGGGTTCCTATGGTGTTACCTCGTCAAACAGATGCGTTGATGGGTTTGTTTCTGTGGTATTTAAACTTTTTTTGAGCGGTGGTAGAAAGTGATTTGTCCTTGGAGGAGGGGGAAGTGGGAGGGGAGGAGAGGAGAGGAAGCCTCACTAGCGGGAAAGGTGAATAGCAAGTTGATTACCTTTCAACTGTTTTCGGCTATGAACAGAAAATGATCTCAGCCAGGCTGGGAAAATATGCTATGGCTGAGGCAAAGCTCGCTTTTTATCTAGGCTACAGCACTTGTTTGTGAATACGATTAGGTTTATTTCAGTGCAACCACTTACGACGATACTGTGCGAAGGAATTTCAAGAAAATCTTTCGTATCAAAAATGGTGGGAACAAGTCAAATCGGTACTGCTTTATCATGTTATGTAATAAGACTGTTAAGAGATCTTGTGATGGTTACTATAATTTAATACAACTTGGCTATGGGAAACGCTCATTTCTAAATCTGTAAAATATGATTCTACACCTCTGTGAACTTGAACTATGCCATATTCGAATTCTATTTCCTATGTGTAGTGCTGTTGAATTATTTCGTTGTTTATTAGCCACTAATTCACTCATAATTGGCTGAATTTCTTTTAATCAGTTCCTTGTATTTAATGATTTTGTTAGACTTTTAAAACTATTGTTTTTTTGCTGTCATATTTATGATTATTTGGTACGAAATTATGTTTATTGCTTGAATTTCGATGAAATGTGGAGGTTTTTTTTTATTTTCACAAATTTTCTTGTGTAATACCTCGCTAAAATTTTCGTTGTCAAAATATAATTTGACCGCTACTTGAATGTGTAAATTCGTTAACTGTATATGATTGTTGTTCAACTATGTACAGGGTTTTCTTTGATGTGTAAAAGCTGTATGTTGGATCGTTTGAACACTGTTAAAGATTCCTTTTTATTTAATTCCACAATTTAAACTGACATACTGACCCAGAAGTTGGTTTTTTTGCTTTCAGGCTGTCGAGAGATTCGAAATCAGAAAAGGCTTTTCTATGTATATGAAGGATGGAAGAAATTCAAGACACAAAGGAGGCTAGAAGCAATTGTTTCTAAGCAATATAAAAGTCACCCAATTTTATGAACGAGGCCCATCGACGTGGGTATATCCGTTTTCTCGCATGGCACGATGGTGATTTATTAGAGGTCAAGTAATTGACACATAGAAATGTTGATTAGGACCGCCAAATTTACATGTACGTTTTGAAATTCACTTGCCCACGGGCAATATTTCGAATAGTGAGGGATAATTCTTTCATTATGTGGTATACTTTACATTTCTCTTCATCTGCTCATATTTATTGTCTATATAAAGCGTATGTTGTGCTTTTCATTTGCAAATCTAATTTATTACTTCCATTTGTACTGTTTTCTTTTGAAAATCGCTGTAATCTATGAAAATTTTCTATTCTCAACGCTTTCAGGTGAGTGGAATATATGATAGTCAAGGTGATTCTGCTAGACAAACGATTGTGTGCATTCACTGGCCCTATGATATTTCGTTCAATTATTTTAAGTTATTGTTCAGGAATTGCTTATATGATCCGTAATAACGATTTCGGCGGTTGCTTTTTTCTGTCAAATTTTCGTTAAATAAATAAATAACTTATAATGATAGTTGCCACTATTTTAAACTAATAAAAATAATACGACTAGTTGGTTCTTTCTTCGTAATGATAACCACTAAAGTTGGACGTAGCGAAATCCTCGTTGTATAAATATGTCTAGCCTGACGTCGATCTGGTAATCAAGTACGCGCAAATATAGAGATGCTCTAAAGATATCGCCAGGTACGGGAACAAGTAGTTTATATTTTCATCCTTTCTCGATACCCCACTCTACGAGGTGGTCTTGACATCCGCTAGCGATCCACCTTCTTCACCGATTCGCCAATCTTCCAGCCATTTCTTCAATTACAGCTGTAAGAACTGAGACAGCTCCACTAATACGTCCTTATATAGCATTCTTTCCTATAGAAATTTGCATAAATCTGCAAAAAAAAAACTGCATCGATATGCAAAATTCATGCTGTAGCGGTCGAATTGTCTATTGAAGTATTTCTCGGATGCGATACAGCGCAAACATAGGAATTTTTTTTTTTTGCTTAGTTTTAATAGCCCGGTTTGTTGTTGTTTTAACAGCATTGTTTCTATTTTCAATCGTGAACACAATTTCTATACGAGTTTCTTTACTTCGCTCATATGCACAATGATGGTTTTTCTTTCGTTCAGAGGTACTGTCAGCTTTCCATTAACGCAAACTGTTCATGTTTTACTGGTGCACATATGATGAAGGTTCTTGCCGAATTTCGGTAATATTTCTATCTCCCCCCTCCCCCCCCCTCGCCCTCCAATCACCTTACAAATTTTTGTTGTGCCTCTTAAATACGGATTACTGAGAGAGGTATGACTGAATTTCAGGCTGAGGCAATCGTTGAGCGGTGACTTGAATAAAGTGCTCCTCTTTCCTAATTCCTTTCATATCCGCTTAACCTTGAAGCCCTTTACAACATCATACAAATCTATTTCATACAAAAAAAGAAAAAAAATCAAAAACATTACGCGCGATGTGACCACCATATAGTTTTGTTGGATTTTACTGTACAGCAAACACACTTAAAAATATATTCAATACTTAAGAGATTAAAGAGTTTTTTTAAAGATTTATTTTAAGGTTTTTTTCTAAAATTTCTTCCAAGTAGTGGATAATATTAATCACATCACATATGTTTTGCAAATCTATTGCAAATTCGTTGCAAATTTGCAAAACATTTGCATAATAATGGCTATGATGAAATTTGTCAATCTGCAAGAGTAAATAAAATTTTTTTTTCTTTTTTTCATACGATTTTCAAAAAAACGCAACTTTTTTTTTTGCAAAACTGAAATTCTTTTTTACTAAATTTACCATAGATAATTTGCGATTACTTTAGACTAGAGTGATAGATACAAATCACTAGACAAACTCATCGTACTCGTGGACGGTTGTAGAGGTTCGTCACTCTTGTATTTTAGTCTTGCCGATCGACTCCTTTAGGAGTCTATTAGAGCTTGAGGAGTTCCGTTGTCGATGAAGCTGAGAATGAGTATTCAAACAGCTGATTACGAGTGAGAGCTCATCGTTATGATCTGGATGATCGAATAAGTTGCATCTCTATGGATACCACATGGATGCACTCGACCATCTCATTCATCCCAGAATTGAGTGAAACACCGCCAAATTTTCAATAATGTTCCAAAATAGCGAACCTTTGTCATTCTGGGCATCCTTTTCACCCAAAAATTCGATTAAATAAAGCATTTGAGTAATGCTGTCTATTGATTTAGAGTATTTACATCGATTTATGTGACTATCCTTTGGTTCATTTCCCGCACTGCTGTTTACGTTATAAGACAATTGCGCCGTGTCGGCAACAGGATCGAATATGATGGGATAATACATCTGGAATGCTTGGACTGCAAAATGTTCTTCACTTTAGATTTTCAAACCGTTCATAATGCTGTTTGTTGCCCCAACAAACAGCATTATGAACGGTATTCCAACACACAACTATCCCAAAGCACAATCCAATTTAACGGTGTTCTATTTCGGCTTCCTATATTATGAAGGGAACATAACAGAGAATCCATTGGTTTTGATTGATTCTGAATTCTGATATCTATGAATTGTACTACGTTGACGTGCTCCTATATGCAAAATTGTATAATCGAGTAGCTTTACGTCTTCCAGTATTGCTTTCATCAATGAGGTACACATGTCGATTTGTCAACAAATATGCTTGAATAAGCTTCTTACAGTGCCCGCTGATGGTACTCTTTCTATAGTCGAAAAAGAGTGAAGATTAGGGTTTTCCGGGGGCCGGGAAAGAGCGAAAGTCGCGGTAGGCAGTATACTTTCTCTTCGCTTCTATACCAAACTGGTCAGGTCATAACGAATGGGAATGGTTAATTAATTAATAAATTTATACCGCTTTTATTGTATTCAATTCATTTAGATGACTTCAAAATTGAAGGCGAAAGCGTATCGCTTCGCTGGTGGATCGCAAACCACTTTCTCGGCTGCCTTTCAAGAGAAACGCCTTACATTCGAGACCACCAAGAAGCAAACTGAGAAACTCTATTCAACAATATGCCACATAATTGATGTTAGTAGTAATGTAATCACACATATTATTGAATACAACACCACCTTTTTTTGCTTCTGATGGATCCGATACCTACATTACCTATGCCCCCTTTCCTTGCCCACCTCCTTCTCCCTCAACCTCTGCACTCATGGTACCAGTCCACCTCCACATCCGCAGCTCATCTACCAATTTGCAAGGTTTGGCCCGGCCATCGTCCTTAACATTAGGGGTCTGTATTTTATGTCGTACCGAACATAGGTTCAGTCTGGCGTAACAAAGGCATATCTTGCCTGCAGTAGAAACAGACAAAATGTAGATCAGTGATAGGCGAAGACAGAGACGGGGAGAGTGACGTCGTGAAGTAATTTATGTCAACGTTATAAGAGTTCAGCAGTATTCCTTTTTAGAGTGGTACCTTTTGCAGAAAATCGCCTAACTTCTATGAGACGTGTTGTACCTGTTTTTAGTGTATATAGGCCAGTGCAAATGCTTCATTGTCTAAGTTAAGATGGCAATTATCTAGTTTGAATTGCATTACTCAAGTATGAGTCTACCTATAAAGCAAGCATATTTTGAAGCTTTTCAATATTTCCAATACTATATATCAGTTCAGAAACAAATTTTATGCCGATCGGGCAAGTTTCTAAAATTGGCTGAAAAAGTGAAAAATGCAAGAAAAGTGAAACATTTTCGAGATATGCTGATCAGTCGCTATCGGTTCAATTGCTATTTAAGTATTCAAACAGGCTATCCATTTCCATGCATCTAATATATCCTCACTTAGTAGGTCTAATACAATCTTCCCTTTAATATCCGCTTGAAAAAATCCCTCGAAAATCTTGAAAGGCGTGTAGATTACAAACTCGAAGATATAAATGTTAAGGAGTACGATACGACCGGGATGAACAAGTTCGAGAAGGTAGGCGATGCATTCAGCACCTATGGTGCAAAGTTCGAGGATCGTGACGCAACTGCATCACTCGAGAATGCGAAGGAAACGTTCAATGCAGTCGGCAGGCTACATCGTGACTTCAAGAATACTGTCGCCGAGAATGTCACCTCTTACCTAAAGCAGTGGATCGATGTAAGACTAAGTTGAATGAGACTGACGAATAATAGATCTCAAAACATCAGTGGTACCGTACCCGATCGAAAATGATTCCCTATCAACTTGAACTCCACATCCAATATAGCCTCGTTCGAAGTCATGAATTCCGTTGTTCAAGCGTTTATCTCAGTGAAATTCCACTTAAATAGATTGCCTTTGAAAATGAAAGCAAATGAACCTGGGCATCATCTCCAAGCAAGTGAGGTGTACATGGTTGGAATGATTTCAAAAAAAGCTTTATGAAAGGTTCGGATCACTCGGTGCACTCAGTTAAAGCTCAGTTAATCACTTCTCTATAGAAGAACAGTTCGACTGTAATCGTTTAAATCAGTGATCTATTCTTCTAACTTTCCTTTCCAGTAATTTTTTAAATATTAGCTCATTGGAAAATATTCTTGATTGCAGGGTGGCGGAAAAGAAGCGAGTTCCGAGATCAAAACACTCGAAACGACGCGTGATGAATTGGACGTGGCAATAAATAAACTTCGTGGTAAAGAGGACAATACCGAATTACAGGTGATCATATAAAGGACTTTACTTTAATAATAACGCATAATTCAGTGATGACGATCAAATCGCCAAACTAGCGATCAATAACGGATCCTCGAAGAATTGTATAGCTGAATTTAGAATCTTTTGTGATGCACTGTGTTCTACAGTTAAATCCCATTGAGTTTCGGACAAGAATGATGCCATACTTTACTTAGATTGTAACAATCCGATGGTGTAACCAATATTTCCTATTTGCAGAAATTTTTGAGATAGTTGTTGAGAATATTGACTCATTCAGATTGTATGGAAAAATGATCACTTACATCGAATTCCTTGCACTTTCTTAGATAGCGATTGAATAGTTGACTTCCGTCTCGATTGTCTTGAGGCATTAAAAGGCTTTCAATTCTTTATCACTTTATTGTATAGTAATTGAATAATTAGTAATGAGTAAGTCTTAATGAAATTGTGAAGCGTTCATACAAACATAAATGCTGATGTGACCGTATTGACATTCATATTTTCATCGAATAAATTAGCGAATAATTCAAAAGAAGTGACCAAATTATGATGCCATCAGGTAGCAATCAATTAAAATTTGCTATTTCTATATTCCTCGAGACTTTTAAATATATAGTAAAATTCACATGATGTTTGTAGGTGTGAATTCTGTTTCTTTTTCAATATTGATTTATTATTATATTAAAAATTATTTCTAAATATTGCATGTTATAATTGCTATTATAGGACATCAAGAAAACAGCCGAAAGCGCTTTCGAGGAACAACTGAAACGAACTGAGAAAAAAATTGATGAAGAAATGATTAACGTTGTTAGTTACTGTGTTACTAAATTTTTTTATTCATTTAAAATATTTTTTTGAAGAAAAAAAAAAGCATCATCAACTTTGGAAAATATTCTATGGGATATTGTTCTTATTGGAACCAAAAAATTCCTCAAAAGTTGTTCTCACTGCAAAGAAGCCTGAAATTCTTTGATATGTAAAATGGCGATCTCTTCCACTTTCTTGGGACAGGCAGGAGGAGGAGTGGGTGGAGCAGGGGCTTGGAGAAGATAGCTGGAGTCAACCAAATAACGAGTCCCCGAATGTCTTGGATATTTTCGGCGTTCCTGACCACCCACGGTTTCAGGTTGCCCTTGTTACAAAGAAACAAAGGCAGCCTGAAGTCTAGTGAAATGTGTCTTTTCCCCTTTAATGTTGTTTAGCTTACAGTATTATCACTGACAATATTTCGTGAATTACTTGGCACTCTCTTCAGTAGCGTTTGTTTCTCTCATTAACCATTTGCAAAGTTAGATGTGCACTGTCTAGACGTCTACTCTTACTTCTTTTTCAGAGATTGTTTCAGTTTAGTATGGAAATTTTTTTGGAGCGGAAGTTGCTAATATTTCGGAACCCGCTAGTATTTCTGGCTCTTGTATTTGTTAGTGAAACATTTACAGGGGATTGAACATATTCACAAAGGTTTCTGCAGAAACATTGAAATGTTTATTGAATATAGTACCTGTATATGGCCTACCATGTTGTAACAGTAATAATTTCCCTTCATTTGCAGCAAAAACTCGTATCAAATTCAGTAACAAAATTCATGGAACTCGAGTCGAAGCTTTTCAAAGAGGTCAAGACTACTTTCAAGGTATGAAACTCCTTCATTGTTCACTAAATTTTCCCCTCTTTTTTTCAACTTTTATTCTGCAGCAATTATCTTTCTATTTTCTTTCTGAAGTTAAATAATAAGCAGAAACGTTCGTAGAGCCCGCAAGCAATTCTACACTTTGGCTTGAATCCTCAGCTTTGGATTCTATGAAAGCCTCAAGATTATGACATAGAAAATCATTTCCGCTGCGACATTCTATTTGGACGTTTTCGTGAGGGTCTTACTAGCGCTTAAATAATTTCCATACTACGGACGTGGTTGTCATTCCGGTCTACCAAATTTTGTTTTCATTTGATGTATCCAATTAAGTAAACTAAAATATCTCATTGTTTTATTGATTTTCAAGGAAAAAATCCATATGTGGAATTGAAATCTGGTCTATCAGGATATCTCCCAAAGGATATTAGAATCCAGTCTATTGATATCAATATTCGTGTTTTGCGACAAACCTTTTCCACTATAATATACTAAACTTGGCAATAGTGTTGAGTGGTCATCGTATGCAATTCAACTAGCACTTAACACATGGTCATTTAGCCGAGTTACCATAATCTTTTAGACAGATTAGAACCTTTTTGGTGAGCTGATTCGTATAGTTCGTAAATACGATTAGTTAGTGATATGTTTACTTCACAAATTTTGAACTCTATGATGCGGTAATTCCATGATTTATATAGAATGCGCTGGGTTAAGTTACTATTAGGCATTATTGCCGTTGAATCTAACTATTGCTTTATACTATTTAACCACAAGAATATGGAGCACTAAAACATTATTCATTAGAATTAAATAGACGGATTATAGATTTTTGTTTGATTTAGGTGGGATCACCTTCTTGGACCTTGATTTGTGTGGAATTTTGAAAAATCGTCTAATGTTCGGTTGCTATTTCAGAAGGGTGCAGAAGCGATTAAGTGCTAATAAATGGATTATGCTAAAGAGCACTCCATTATTGACATATATAACACATTGCATCTTACTAGTATATGAAAATTGATATAGCTTAAGGATGTAGAAATAAAATTTTCTACTTGGAGAATTTAATCGTGCATAACAGGAAGTAGTATAACTGTGGGTACGTTATTCCCATTTCTTACGTATAAAATGATTTATGCTTCAAAAATGTCGTGTAAAACACATATAAAATGGTGTAAAGAGTATGCTGTAAAGCCTGACGGGTATTGTGTGATGATGTTGAATTCGGTGTTCTCCAATGAGCAGCGTTTTCCGAGTTAACAGAGTATTTCCCATTCTCAACTTCCACCCCCCCCCCCCCCCTCCCCCTGAGAAAACACCTCACCTGAAAGAAGTTCCCAAGTCGCTGCATTTTCGCTTGAGACATAAACTGTTAAACGATAGCAAAATTTATCGAATGGCATGTCATTCAACAGTCTTATCGTGAGAATCGCCTCCATCTAGATGCCGTAATTGCCTTGGGAGTCTGCTGCATCGTTGCCTGAACATTCGTTTGTTCAAAGATATTTTAGAGGTCAACTCCGATTCCGGTGCTCCTTTATGGAAAAGATTTCTGAATATTTTATGTGTTGGTGTAATTTTGCATTCGCAAAGCGGCTTTTGACAAGTATATTATGACATTTGTTTGTATCCGATCGTATTTGTGCATCGATTTATAGTATCCGGTTTCTGTCTTTCCGGTAGTTTCAAGTCGACAATCAAATAGGTTAGATTCACAGAATTTGACGAGTATTACCTGCACAATCACTCCTACATCACCATCCGTAAAAATCTTTGCTCATTGAAGGCACATTGCGATATTATTCACACAGAACAGCTTTACACTACGCTCACTTAGTGCAATGAGAAAGGCCCTAGTAAGAACGCTGTATCGAATATACCCATTAATTCTGAAGAATTCCCTTGCACTTATAAGCACCTTTAGAGCTTATATGCATTTAACAGTCGATCGGGTCTTATTTGCATTAATCAGACCGCAAAACAATCCAGCTCTCTGGGGCAAATTTCAGCTTTAGTGACTGCCCTCGAAACGAATTTAAGAATGCCTAAATTTCATCCAAGCGAAAGAACTTACACGTGGTCGGACCGGAAAACAACTTCCGGATGTTCTTGCGTGTGATCCGTCCGGTAAAAATTTGGATGCGCTATCATTTATGTTTTACTGTTCGTTAGTAAGTTATAGAAAAAATTAATCTAAGAGGTAAGGCAAAATCACGCACTAATACGCCTACCTTTGCATTTCTATACAAAAACTTTTCCCACGTTTGTCTTGATGAGTAACGCGGCTAATAAAGAAGAGAAAAGCCTTGAAAATAATTGCACAATGTGTTTATGTGACCGATTTGTGCATGGATTTGGAAGGGGATACGAGGAATTGGAACGGTAATGAATCTCTAGTGCATACCTATACTAGACAAAGGTATCTCAAGAATGACACTCATGCATGTAGTGGCTACGTCGTATAATTGCGATGAAGATAAATCGTTGATTCATCTAGTCCCGCTTCTAGAAACGGTGAGAAAAAGCACCACTATCACATTTCTAAAACGAGCAAGTTCCATACTGGGGAGATTGCGGCGATATATGCTTTTTACCAGTTCAACTTATTAAAACATATTTACGTCTATATATTCAAAAACTAATTGGTAACGTGCCGAAAATGGTGCTATGCGCACCTTCGCTTTACAGTTCCATAGATTCAACTGTTGTGTAAATGTGTAGGAATAATTTCATGCTCGCAACGCACATGCTAATTTATAAACGTATACTAAAAAAACAAGGAATGATATAGGCCATTGCAATTCCAATGTAAAGTTGTCGTAAGCAATTTATGCCACATTATCGCTTCTTCTATCTTCTCCATCGAGGATGTCGGTGATTAAACGAAAAAAACTCGCTATATTGAACGGTAGCAAGCATAAAAATAAATGAAAAAATAAAACGTTGAAGAAATTGGATTAAAAAAATGGAAAAATTTGCCCTAGATTGCCTTCTTTTAAACAGATTGATTGGTTGCAATCTGATTAGATCATATTGAACGGATATTTGAATGAGGATATATATTGATCTCTTCAAAGACTTGATGATTCATTTAAAAATGTTTAAGAAGATTGAGTGGATGTCAGAAGTGTTTTATTAAACGATATAGCCAACTTATCGGCAACAAATCTCATTGGATAGTAAAATAAACGACGATTTCTTCATAATTTAACGCTAAAGTTTCCTATTTAAGCGATAAGCAATATGCCATTTAGAAATTACTCCTCATCGATTTATTAAATACAATGAAATCTTTTTTTGGCGAATATTAAATTCTCTCTTAGAATTTCCTTCATATCTTTCTTTGCTCTCATAAGAAATTGTTGAATATAATCATTACGAAGAACGAAATACTCAAGAAGCAATTACAACGATTGTCAACGGAATAGGTGAGATTGGAAAGATGGAAAGATAGAAATATTTCAGGAATATTTTCAGATCTCCTTCCCATATCAAATTGAAGGCCAAATTCAAGGAATTCTTTAGGTGCTAAAATAACAGCTTTATATGGAAAGTTGGGGCTGTAGGAAGAAAAAGGGAAATAGCGCTATCACATGCACTAGTCAACAGTGGATAAATAATGCACACACACACACATACACACATACACACATAAACTTTCAAATGCTGCGAAGGTAGCTGAATGGTAAAGTCACTCATACCTACATAAAGAATATAGGGTTTAACCTATAAATATATTTTGACATTTAATTAAT
>JAAVTS010003244.1:0-12916 GCA_022845575.1 Baylisascaris ailuri | reverse complement strand
AAAAAAAAAATTAGGCGGGTCTCCGATAAGAAATTCATATATATATATATATATATATATATATATATATATATATATTGTTATAAACAAGCTTCTTTTTGGGATCCTTGAATGAAGAGTGAAACTGCTTTATCTAAAGGTGCAATTTATTTGCTGTAGAGTGAACAGCATCCAGGTAGCGTCTCGGAATTATCACTGTTGAGTGATGTTTGAAGTGAAGTTAATCCGATTTGCAAAGCATAGCGTTCAGCTGGCTGATATTATGTTTTTGATTCGCTAGAAAATAATAGTTCATTATTTTTGAAGATAGCGCCAGGTGACGTGGGCGACTACGTGGAAGGTACAGCAGTGTGCTTATCGCAGATACCAAGGCAGTCAGTCGATGGGGCGCCACAACTTGACTATGCATGTCTCGCGCTAAATGTGGATAGCTCACGCAAGGCTAGCGCCAATACAATTCAGTCGGGAATCCTTCAAGTAGCTCTGCCCAAATTCACTTGCGATTATACAATTGTTGATACTCAACAGCCTTGATCAGGTTCACCATGTCGTGCTTTCATATGTAATTCGAATGGAACTCTGAGGACTTACGAATTAAATGTTGAATAGGGGCTCTAGCAGGTATCTGCAATTTTTTTGTATCTTTTCGGCTTAGGCGGGTCTTCAAACGATTACAGTTTACACTGTAGAAGTCTCGATAAAGGTGGAGATGTAGTCGCGCTTTTTATTGTCGAAAACCTTTATTTATCAGTTCATTTGCAAACAGCTGATAATCTGATACGAAAATTTGCTGCGCTCTGATCGGGTCTTTAGAGTATTTTTCATTCGAAATATTATACGAGCATTTGCTATATGTTGGTTCGTTGATGTAATGTCGGTTATCGATGTACGTCCTGTTCCTTTCACTTCACCTTATCCCTGTCATCGTAGAGAACAAAACAGTACTGAAAACGAATTTTTTTTAAAGAAAAAGAATATTTGACGAGAAAAAACAGAAAAGGAAAAACTTCTGAAAAACTATGAAATGCTTATGCTGGAAAAAATAATTTTTCGAAAGTGGATGTGACATGAGGAAATGGTTGCATCTTTTAGAGAGTGAATTTAGTTTGCATCGAAGGGATTTTAAAAGGTTCAAATTGATTTGCGGATTCACATTCTTTTGTTTTTAATATTTTAGTGTTTATTTGGAGGTTAGATCTTTGTTTTTCTATATTTATTATTTTATTTGAAGAATACAACGAAAAGAGGGTATTATTTCAAAGTAGTAATCTAGTGATAATACATGAATTTAAGATTTATGAAAAAAACCGACGATTTCTTAACAATTAGTTTTCCTCCAGAAAATTTGGCACCCTTAAGTGTTCGCTAGTCAGTTGCGTTGGATTAATCTTAATTATTAAATCGTATAATTTGCCTGATTAGCTGCCCTACGCAGGTAGTATGTCCTTGGCTTTCTCTCAGTATTTCGCAGATTTGTTTTCGCATTCACTATTGTTATTGAAGACCCTGGAAGTCGTTGTGAAATGCCTTCCTATCTGCAGATTTCTGCTTGTAGCAATGTCTCTAACATTACACTCATTGTTATCCGATATTTGAGCTAATTCCAGCTTTTCGTTTCGTTATATCTTTTATTAAAAGAAGTAGCTATATTCGAGCAGTGTTTTTTAAAGGAAGTCTGCAAAATATAGAGTGGTGTGCGGTCATAAATTATTTCACAGAGCCTCCATGGTGACGGTAATCAAAGTGGTTACCGATAATTTAGCAAGTTTCTCTAGTTAATCTTTTCCTCGTTTTTCGTTCCATTTTATCATTAAAATTTTATTCTCCTAACGCTTAAATATCCAAAATATAGGTGGACCTTAGTTTTGCTAATTTTCTTTCGCGATTTTTCTTAATCATTTCATCCACTGAAATCTTAACAGTATTGTGATAGTTGAAAGTTATAGAATTGATTCGCCTTTCAGATGAGGAATGAAACTGTAGATCGAATATGATCGTTTATGACTAAAGCATACACACCACATAAAGGGTCTAAATTGAATTGGCTCAGATATTGCACTCACTCGATTATTGTTATTACTGTGTATATATCTGATATACTCGGGTATATATCGATAGAGATATGTTCGTAGTGGGGAATCGTTTAAAAAAAAAAACTGTGATTTTGTTTTCGTTATTACTGCTTTTTTTTAAAATAATTGAAATTACTGCTAGTGTTTGATTTGTGGGCACTTTTTGCTGTAATAAATCACGTCTACTTATGAATATCCATTGTTGAAGCGTTGATTCACACTTGAAAGCGTTTTAATCGACTCGCAATTTCTATCTATGAACGATAATTGATGGGTACTGTTGTGAATGTGAGGAGATGAAAGGATATGAACTTGGCTTAATCTTTTTGGCTATGCTGCTCCATCCCCACTTCTTTGAAATGGATCAAATATCGCGGCTGTAAAGTATTTTTTTACTATAAAACATTGAATTGTGATCAGCAAAAGGATAGACCTAAGAAAACTAATTTTTTTAATACACCTGAACAGGCTTTTATTTAAAAAACGCTGTGGGCGACGTCACATCTTTCCATTGTACACGTGTATTTGTTAGTGTCTGTCTTTTCGACTACTTCGGCTTGTAGTCCACATAATCTGACACAGTTGGATTTGATGGGTACAAGATGATCTATAAGATAACATCCTATGTTCGATTTCGTTGCAGTTCGTTGTTCTGTTAATGATTTAAGGACATTTAGAGGCAAGATGTAAGTTATGAGTCAAATCCGTTCTGATGCCGGTTGCTTATAGTCCAAGAGCGTCTTCTTACTTCAAGCTAAGTACGACCGATACCTCTCATAGGAAAGTTTGCTTATCACACACATCTTAGGCGAAAGCACATATTGCGCCAGTGCATCAGACACGCTTGCCCACTTTATATTGTGCGGAAACAGTTGAGCTGAGGTGAATTGACTGTTTTGTCTTTAGAAGATATTTTTCAGACTGATTGGATAGTTGGTTATTTGTTAAGAATTAGGTACAGGAAATGTGCAAAAATGTTGGAAAAAGCGAGTCCAGCAAAACTATAAGTACAAAAATTGGCTGGTAGTTTATATAGAGTAACTGCTGCTGGTCGCATTCGGGAAGCGTCGACGAGTTGTCTTTCATGTGGTTTTATTCGATAATTTAATCAGTTACGTTTTGCAACTATAAACAGTTACCATGGATGGCTGTTACGCTTTTTGTTGCACATTTAGCTGATGCGTAGTATGGGAAGATCGATGGCCAAAGGAAGATGGACAAGAGAGAGGGGAGAGGGACAATCTTCTTGAGCAATAGATACCGTCGGTCATGATTATTGTGGGGTGATGCTTTCATGACGCTTTTGGTCTCTCCCACGTCAGCGAATTCATCGAATGTGCTTAGTGACTTCACTCTTTTACGCAAAATTGCACCGCAGAAAGTTGTGGTACTGAGTGAAACCCGTAATAAGTGTAGTATACTCAATTAGGGCTTTATTTTCGTTCATTGGATGCAGCAAGAGAGCACTGAGGTATTAACCAAGATAGGTAGTAAGCCCATGTGCAAAACTGAATTTTTTAAGCCGTTTTGAGGAACTTTCGATATTGCTTGAGATGTGCAGCGTTGACCTCTACAGATCAAGTTCATGCTAACGGAAGTCTGACTTGAAGAATACGGCTTTTCGCATGCATGATTCAGTTTAAACAATATTTCGATTGAGTTTTTTTTTTTTTTTTTTGGTTAGGATGGGGAAGTATATATTCATCGTTATGTTAATAAATCCAAAGTGAAGAGATGGGGAAGTTTTTTGAACAATAGATAATATTTTTAAGTGCAGTGTTTGTCATGCGAATTATTTAGGATGCCATAATAAATCAAATTTGAATGCAATCATGTAATTGCGTGTAAATTTTGATGAATTGTTCAGGATGCCACAGTGTTTGGCATGAAATTTATGGAGATTATTTCGAAGGCATAAGATGGTTCTTTTATTTCTCATAAAAGTATAGCAGCGACGAAGTGGTGCTTTTGTCAACAAAGTCAGCGGTGCTGACTGAAAACCGATTCCTATTGGTTAGTTATTTGCAAATGTTGTATTTTTTTGTTCAATTCATCTATGTGAGATAAGTTTACGATTATGAAAGCTAATCTAAATATAGCCCCATATGTACATAGCTATGATACATGTATTTATTTTTATTATTTATATAGTTTTCTCATTTTATTCTCTCCCGTTTCTAACAAAAGGCATATGGAACGTTCCCATCCATAGGAATGTGTTGAAGGCATAATACAAAAGTATATCGAATTTACACATTTAGACTCCCTTGATAATCATCGTAAATATGCTTTTATATTAGCACATTACAGTAGTCAATATTTTAGTGGCGTTTTTGAGAAATGTCAACCTAAAAAAAGAGACATCAATATGAGTCGACTAATTTTTAGGGCATGGAAGATTCATTGATGTTACGCTATCTAAAAGATTCTCATCGATTTATCAATTACTAATAACAACTATGTTCGTTTTCTTCGAGTTGAGATGGAGATGAACTTTCAGAATTATTCTTTTATGAGTCATATTTGCAGTGATGGGAACAGGCCATAGAGCAATAATTGTATGGGTGCAAATGTTGTTGGTATTAGTCTTCCTTGTGGTTTATTTGGTATGCTTTCCTTCATTTTCTTTGCCATTTTTTCTTTTCGATGTATATTAGGAGTGTGGAATAACCTTCTTTATGAAAGCAGCTGTCGTCTCCCTCTCTCCCTCCCTTCCTTCATTAATTAGGACAGGTGGTTTTACTATATGCGCTCGATCTCTTCCCAAAACCTACATCTGATCTGTGGGTTTCGCGGTAGCACAAGCTTACCGAGAAACCGTTAGAAAGCAGTTTTTCAGCTGGCTTCGTTTACTAGAAGCGATTGCCAACGTACACTTGATGGCCATCGGCTATCAAGATGCCGAGATAGTGTCACCGGCGATCAAAAATCGGATAGGGGAAATGAAGGAAGTTTGAAATGGCAAAACCGAAAATTCTAAGAACTTAGAATTGCATCACATATCAAGGCTTTTTTTTTTGGTTTGTTTCGTTCGCCTTGCCGCAAAAAATCTGTTCAGTTCGCATCTCATATCAGAAGCAAAATATTCAACAGCCGGAAGTGCTGCTTCATACTGTTGACGTCAGCATTTTGAACATAAATGTGTTCATTGGTATAGAAGTTGTGACGTTCTAACGTTTTAAATTTTTAGCTATTCGTAACTGAGGGAAAAATTAAAGGTGAGAGAGAGAGAGGGGTGCCATTGTGTGTGATTCTTGGTTGCGGTGGAGGGCCTATAGTGAAAGTTTTCGTAGTTGTGTTCGGTAGGCATTGTGGCTTTTATACAGCGTGAGATACTTGCTCATCGACAACGCTTTAACTTGCACATTAAATCGTTAAGGACTGATAAATTTATTCATCGAAAAAAGTCTGAGGCGATGACTACCACTTTGCATTAGTAACTGTAAAACAAAATCAGGCTATTCCTTTTTCGGTTCCGAGTCGTTTAATCGGAAGGCATTACAATTCTCTGCAGAGGCAATATTCGAAGAATTAATGTAGCAAAACAAATATAATTGAGATGATTTCATAGAAATATTTGGTTGTTTTCGAAATAATGCAGTTTTTTTAGTTGATCCAAAACGTTTTCTCTGCCGCAATCCGTTTACATTAGTAAGGCGTAAAAATTATTGCTTCAAGAGTGGATTTTCGCTTGGTCACCAACAGCCTATTGGATAGAATAATGGTTCGGCAACATCGACTGAGCAGAAACGTAGGTTTAAAATATGCTTGATGCAGCTGGGCTTCTCGGTCGGAAAAAATTGCTTATCTTTTTGATACAACTAATATTGCTATTGTTAGGATGGAGGCCTAGATCGCGAACCGTCGATCTTCTTTATGCTGTTGTGGTTCTTTGACCTTGTATCGCTGGTCTTAATTGGGGTACGTGTTGTGCGTCATTACAACTTATTCGACATCGGAAGACGTGGCTTCGACCCGAACAATGCGATGGGTGTGAATAATCACTTTCCTGTCGTATTTCCTCTCGACAAAAGAGCTTCAGCATTAGCAGCCGGTGAGTCACTTTATTGACTATTATTCTAGCGTCGAAATTTTTGGAGACTAGCTCCAGTTATCATTTTGATAGGTAATTTTATAATTTGATATTTGAAAGGTAGTTTTGTTCGATAATTTTGGTAATTTGGCTTTTTGAAAAATGCTATGGTGGGAGGGTATTTTTGGAAAACCAGTGCTCAACTAATGCTAAGGCTCTTTTTCTTCCGATGAGCCGATATTCATATTGCATATTATTAATTGCTTCGATTTAGGATGTTGGCCCTACTTGTAGGTCATGAAACCTGCTAGATAAGAAAATTAGCTGCTTCATCTAGCTCTCACAAATGCTGTAGAAGTGGTAAAATGAACCGGAAGGGCACAGTATAATAATACTTCGTAAAAATGATGATTTGTTGTAACAATATTGATGACGGCGATAGTAATAGCAGTAGTGACAATAATAGTGATCGCAGTAGTAATACTAATAGTCATAGTTCATAGTAATAGTAGTATTAGCAGTAATAGTAGTGATAATAGTAATAGTGTTCATGATATGAATGATGGCAGTAAGTTATAGTAGTTATAGTAGGATACTCTAAAGAATTCTGATGATAATAATGGTAGCGTCAGAGCTACGAGCAAATTTATTACTCTCGCATACCCAACAATCTTTAATCAAATTGGCCAAATTTAGAGATGGAAAATATCGCATTTAAATTTAAATTCCTCTTTATTTTGCTCGTCGAGTTGGGATCCGGCATAATTTGAATCCGTTATTTTGCTAGACGCTTAGGCTGTCGATAGCATATCCTTAAAGCAAGCAGACAATTTGGAGGTGATCCATAACCAACTGTAAAATTATAATGCGGGATTCACATAAGTCACCTATAAATCGCGTTGGTTCATAAGCCATTGTCGTACTCTGCAAGTTAGTATGTATTACTGGAAGGGCCCAAGCCCACACGATATACATAGTACTCAAGTTTTTCATTCGTTTTCTTTTGTACTGCTTAGATTCCTGTTATCACAAAATGAGTTGTGTTCTCGCCTAAGTCTTCAGGCAATAATGGCCAGTGTTCTTGCATGCATCCGATTGTCTGCACGCCTATTTGCATGCTAAATTTACTTTCGACCGGTCAGGTTGTTCTCGAACACTTTTGCTAACTGAATTCACCAATTCATTTACAATTCGTTCAGCAGCCGTTTAGTAAATCCATTCACTCATTTAAATAATTTGCATTTTTTATAAGAGGTTTTTAACAAGCGGCTATTTATTCAGTTGACGTGTTCCCACTAGTTTCTTATTGTTTCTTTCAATTTTACACGACAGATTAGTCACCAAAAATTTGAGATCGCAACTGGATCACCTCACATCTTAGATTATTAACACTTTATTTAAGCGAACTTATACGACTGAATTGCACTGGTCAGTAGTGATCAGTTGAAATATGACCAAAAAGCACAGCTTGTGTAGCGGTCCCCACGTGATAATTTATATTGAAATATGATCTCAGTGCTGTGTAGTCACGTGGTCTTCATCACATTATTGTGCCTCACCATCACATGGCCATGTAAATCGCAATCTTTGCCAGTGACCATGCATTGCGCAATGTAATTTCCGATGTGCTGAATCATCACCACATATCTAATAAAATCGAAGTGGGCGTTCGTGGCTAAGTGATCGTTAAATTTCAGCATTACTAATGATGAAGGCGTTTTTCGAGGTTGTTCTCTTTGTACGTTTAAAAACTGGCCATATACGACCTTTGTGGATTATGGTTCCGTTATGGATTTTCCTTGTTATTGCGATCGTTGAACTCACTCGTCGTCTTATCAGCATTCATAATAAGGCTACGGCTGCTGTGAGTCGATAGCGGTGAATTATTTATCTCAAACTGAATCTTTTTTTTCTCGTCTTTAGCGCAACATATTTCGGAGCCCAATTTTATGTGTGAAGGATTCAAATTGCGCAGGTATAGTAATCCATATACTTTGGGAGTGGAAAAGAAATAGGGGAACCATAACACAATGACAATTGTTGTGTTATTCGATAAATTGGTCAAAGTAAATAACACATTTTTATATTTTATCAATTTTGGCCATTTTTTATCCTATTTTCCTCAAAAGTTGTGCATCTTTAAACATTTGAAATGTTTTGTGCTTTGATCAAAATCCACTGATCAAATGCTGAAATTTTGCTCGATTGTTAGCTTGTTCAATTCTGTATGGTAATTTGGAGAATTCATTTGATTAATTTTATTATTATCGTTGTTCTTTCTTTTAATCTTTGCAAGGTCTTACTTCAGCATTTTATTACTGAAGTGAAGCAGATGAATATATGTTAGCTTGTTGGTGAAAGGTAACAATACTATTGATTGCTTTATGTATTGTATTAGACTGAATTTGATTTCAAGGTGATTGGATGAGAAAGTTTTGTTTTTGAGCCCATTCGCGATTCATTTTTATTTTTTTGAGCTGGAGGCCACTGAATTTCTCGATTTTTCAATGCTAGAAAGTACATTCTTGGCATTTTTTAACTGTTGATCATATAAATATGTAAAGGATAAGTGTTCTAGAGGTGTCCACATCGTACAAGATCAATAGTGAGGGTTGTTCCGGTGTTTTAGGGAATTGTTATTGAATTATATTAATAATCCACCGACTTCAACGTCAGAAAACGTTTATTTGCTAATGTTTCACATCGAATTTCAAATATTTCAAATACTTCAAACTCTTCAAAAAATGAATGCTATTTTCCAATGAAGAGTAACATGCCCCGAACGGAAAGCAATTAGCAAGTACATTTCGCTGTTTCGCTGTTTGTTTGAAAATTCTTTCAAAACATTTTTATTTCATTTGTGAAAAGACAAGTGCGAAAAACTGGCACTTGTGAACTTATTTGATTGGGATTTTTTTTTGGATTTAGAGTCAGTCCTGGCAAGACTCTTCTTTGAAATCCAGATAGGTTGTGTCATCTCTATCTTTTAATTAGTATATCTCTTATGTCCAGTATTTTTTTTATTTGAATTCTGCATTTCTAGTATTTTCGTCCCTCTAATTTCCTACCGTGATTGTCATACCTCCGATATTTGTACTGCATTCATTGTAACTGTTATGTTTAATATACAAATCTCACTGAATTCTTTCAAGAGGCGTCTAGATATGTGAATAGTTGCGATCACAGAATTCAGGACACAAATAAGCCCCTTTATGATAATCCTGGAAGTGTTGTTCTTGTAGCCATGGCCAAACTGCGTCTTGTGCTCATCGTCCTTCTGTTGCATTATAATTGTTGTGAGAATGTGGAGGAATGTGACCGTAGTTATTGGACTAGTTTTCATCACTTCATATCCTGCTCCATTCAAGCAGATATCGTCATTATCACTCACCTAAAGCCCACCTGAAGACCCAAATATTTGCTTTCAAAATTTGGTTATAAATTTCATAGGAATTTGTCTACAAATTTTTTAAGCCTTGTATATTAAGGTATACGACCTTATTTTTATTTACTTTATTCGATAAAACGTTCACTACGAACAAAAGTATCTTTATATCGCTTCCACCTCCGCTTATCTGAAGTTGCAAGGTCTCGCGAGGGTTAGGGGCTTGGGTCCGTCTCCTGCCCACCGGATGTTGACGAGTCGATTCATCGTCTATCCACTAAAGAGGAAAGGTCGGACTTGCTCTGGGCCCCTTGTTCCGATGAGGCCGCTGGTCGGAGCGACTCGGTAGGACGAAGAGAAAGAGTCTGGTTAGGGGCCTCCTAAAACAAACAGCGCAGTAAGCAATACTAAACGATGAATATACTATCTTGAAAACTAATTAAATAATTGAAGGTTTATATAAACATCTGTTTATTATAACTATGCAAGAAGTTACTTCCACATAATTTTGTCCCATACGTTTGTATCTTAATGTGCATCGTGTGTACAATTTTTTGTACACATACATTGGTAAAATCGCTAAATTAAAAATGTTATGAAAAAATTTGAATGAGACGAACACGGAACAAACATAGCAGAAGTTGTCATTAAAAGTGATATAAAATGTAGCTTTTTTGGTGGCAACCTATGCGAGTTGACAATACTAAAATAAAAATCGTAAATACAATTTAAAATAAAAGATTGTGGACACCGGCATTGAAGGGTAGCCGTCAACGTAGTCAATAGTTGTAGAAAGTCACAAAAGCGACCTAACCGTGTAGTAACCGTGTAGTGGAACAAAGTGTTTGTGATCGAGGCAGATATCCTTGCCTTATGCTAATCTTTTTTTTTTTTTTTTTTTTTGAGGGGAATGTAGAGCAACTCAAATGCAATGGTATAAAACATCATCATAGGCTATGGCCAACGAAATAAGCAACAGCACAACACAATTAAACAATAATGCACGGAGTGCAGAAACAATATGTGACCTGAGGTCACCGTGGCTGACGAACGGCAGGAATAACCAGCATGCTTGAAGTGTAGCTCGCTTTATAGGATCTCCTTTTGAGACAAATTTCCAATTCCCAACTTTCATGAGCACATTTTGATTTTTACCAAATATTTTGCATTTTCCCACAATTCTCTATAATTTTGGTAAGCAAATATACCCTGCCTGCACACCATTTCAATACCATTCCTAATCTCCCACTTCTCATTTCCCGTCACTTTTCTACTTTTTTTGGAAGTATAGCTAAGAAAAGGGCTTCTTTTGAATTCAATCATTGATGACATTTGTTCAGCGTGCAAGTAAGGGATCAGTTTGAACAAAGCAAAGAACTTCATTAAGCCAAACATTTCCTAGCAGCTTTTAAAGTGTCTGCTGCTTTCGCCTAGTAAACAGATGCAGCATTTAGACAACGCTTCACAAAAAACGTTTTTTAAATTCTCGACGGCATCAACCGAACCATTTCCTTCCGCCCACCTTAAAGTGCTACTGCGGCGAGCAAACGCTTTTTGATAAGGACCTAATGCAGCAACGAAACTTTCGCCGCAATTAGCATAGTGGTAAGTACCCCACGTTGTGGCCTTGGCGGCACAGCTTCGATTCCTATCCTGGGCACCATTGACAGCAACCCAGTCAAAAATTGAGCGTTCCCGTTCCTAGTGAAACGAACCGAGCGCCCACAACATATTACTGCACACAATACAGGGTTTTTGACACGGGCTTCCTGGGAAACTGAAACGGGCGGCCAAAGTAGCATAGTGGCTAGTACTCCACGTTGTGGCCGTGGCGACTTAGGTTCGATTCCTGTCATGGGCATTATTCTCAGCAACCCAGTCACATGTTGAGGGCTCCTCTGCTTTGGAGAACTAAACTAGCGAACGCAACGTGATAGTGCAGGGAATACAGGTCTTCTGACATGGGGATCGTGGTAAACTGAAACGAACGGCCCAAGTAGTATAGTGGTTAGTACTCCACGTTGTGGCCGTGGCGACACAGGTTCGATTCCTATCTCGGGCAACATTCACAGCAAATCAATCACATGTTGAGGCTCCTCTGCTTTGGAGAACGAAACCAGCGAACGCAACGTACTAGTGCAGGGAATACCGGTCTTCTGACACGGGGATCGTGGTAAACTGGAACGAACGGCCCAATTAGTATAGTGGTTAGTACTCCACGTTGTGGCCGTGGTGACACAGGTTCGATTCCTATCTCGGGCAACATTCACAGCAAATCAGTCACATGTTGAGGGCTCCTCTGCTTTGTAGAACTAATCTAGCGAACGCAACGTAATGGTGCTGGGAATACAGGTCTTCTGACATGGGGATGGTGGTAAACTGAAACGAACGGCCCAAGTAGTATAGTGGTTAGTACTCCACGTTGTGGCCGTGGCGACACAGGTTCGATTCCCGTTTTGGGCATCATTCACAACAAATCAGTCACATGTTGAGGGCTCCTCTGCTTTGTAGAACTAATCTAGCGAACGCAACGTAATGGTGCTGGGAATACAGGTCTTCTGACATGGGGATGGTGGTAAACTGAAACGAACGGCCCAAGTAGTATTCTGGTTAGTACTCCACGTTGTGGCCGTGGCGACACAGGTTCGATTCCTGCCTTGGGCATCATTCACAGCCACCCAGTCACATGTTGAGGGCTCCTCTGCTTTGGAGAACTAAACTAGCGAACGCAACGTGATAGTGCAGGGAATACAGGTCTTCTGACATGGGGATGGTGGTAAACTGAAACGAACGGCCCAAGTAGTATAGTGGTTAGTACTCCACGTTGTGGCCGTGGCGACAGAGGTTCGATTCCTGTCTTCGGCATCATTCACAGCAAGCCAGTCAAAAATTGAGGGTTCCTGTTATTAGTAAAAGGGAGCTTAGCGCCAGCCACATATTAATGCATAGAACACAGGTCTTCTGACACCGGGATCGTGGTAAACTGAAACGAACGGGCCAAGTAGTATTCTGGTTAGTACTTCACGTTGTGGCCGTGGCGACACAGGTTCGATTCCTGTCTTAGACATCATTCACAGCAAATCAGTCACATGTTGAGGGCTGCTCTGCTTTGTAGAACTAATCTAGCGAACGCAACATACTACTGCAGGGAATACCGGTCTTCTGACAAAGGGATCGTGGTATACTTACACGAACGGCCCAAGTAGTATAGTGGTTAGTACTCCACGTTGTGGCCGTGGCGACACAGGTTCGATTCCTGTCTTGTGCATCACTTACAGCAGTTCCGTCAAAAATTAAGGTTTCCTATTGGTAGTAAAAGGGAACATAGCGCCAGCCACACATTAATGCATAGAACACAGGTCTTCTGACAAGGGCTTCCTGGGAAACTCGAACGGACGGCCAAAGTAGCATAGTGGCTAGTACTCC
>JAAVTS010003243.1:4552-21089 GCA_022845575.1 Baylisascaris ailuri | reverse complement strand
CACACAGACGCAGGGACACACATATGCCTCATGATACAGTAGTATATATTGCTTACTCCAAAGGTGCAAAAAACTGAACTCTTATCAATGAATAAACGCAGTATTCATTGTATGTCCGTACCATTTTGCAGCCCATAAACAGCGCATTAAAGAATGTTTCAACCAATGAAGCTCCATTGTTGAATTGCGAAAAATAAAAAAAAAAAAAAAGGAAACGAAAATCACCTCGAATACTTTTTTTCCTAAATATTCTAAACAAGAAAAGTCATTAAATTCAATAAGGCAATATCAACATACGATAATTTGAAGAATGCGATTAAACGCAAAAAAAAAAACAACAACAAACAATTAGCAATCAACAATTGCACCAGTAGACCTTTTATCCATATAAATTCTTTTTTCCTTCTTCATTTTACATAAATAAATCCATAAAATAAACAAGTAAACAAACAAATAGACAAGCAAATGTGAATAAATAAATAAATAAACACATAAAAAAGAACACCACTTCAATCCAAAAAAAAAAACAACAAAAGAACAACTGTGACAATTATTTTCTCCATATATATATTGACAAATGCAATAATTTATTTATCAAACAATAGTAGTTTATTTAAATATTGAGTAAAGTAAATATATTCCAAAAATTTCTCAATAATTCATCATAAAAATTTCCAACAATGAACGCTTACTTAACTAAAAAAATTTCCCTTAGAAAGAGAGAAAAAAAAAGATAAAAAATACAATCGAACAATAAAATTGGACAATCGAAAATAAAAGCAGCAAATTTCTCTAACCGCTTACATTCGAAAAGCAACAATGATCAATGAGTGATAGCTATTATAATGCTCGACGTTCAGCATAAAACTTAACCAATTAATTTGCACTAAAATGATATACTCTTCATTATATTTCGATTATATTCTTCCAAATAAAAAGCAGCTAACTATATCTGAAAAATATTTCAACAACAAAAATTTTCTCATTTCATTTAAGCCGGGGAAAAAAATTCATTCCAACTTTCCAACCCAGCTAAAAACTTGACAGAACTTGCTCATTGAATGTGTATCATATCTAATTTATTAAATCTAATTGAATCACCCATTAATCAAACTTACTAAAACCATCGTTTGTTTATTTATTTTTTGCGATTCGTTTAGCGACCTAAGCATATTATGACCAAAACTAAGAGGAAAGACCGAGAACGTTGAGGATGGGAACATAAATATTAAGGCGATACGAATCAGATGCTATAGAAGAGATAGAACAAACAAGCGAACAATGAAATAAATCCATAAAATCACCGAACACACCAATGGAATACTTCAAGTATCGTGTATAAAGAGTCGACTTTTCATAGCAACATTATCATTCAATACAGCGATCAACAAACCATCAACGTCTATAGAGAAATCTGCCCCAAGATTTAAGCCAAATATGGCCATGGCCATAAAGTAGCAAATAATTTACAAAAAAAAAGTAGACAAAAAGAACATCATCATGTGAAATAAACGAAATGAGCTTAAGCAAAGCTTCCATTGATCTTCAAAGTAGCAGATCATATTCGCGTGGCTATGTCATCAAAAATGGCCAGATTATCCTCTGACTTAAGACTAAACAATTTATGATAAGTCGAAATGATTCATGGAAATTCGAAGAAAGATCACACCTGAACGAAAGCCAAGTGAGTAAAGGATAGTCGGCTGCCTTGGCATAATTATCTGAACCGCTTTTACTAATTCTTAACTATCGAAATTTAAAAAAAAAAAAAATTTATGACTCATGCGATCAAATAGCTTCGACTACGATTCACAAGGCAGCACCACTTGCGTACCGTAAACAGTTCTCGGGAGTTTTGCATGAAACATACACATATATCGGCCTGCAAAAGCAATAAGCATGAAATGGTGTACATTACATTGACAATTATCTAAGAGCTCTTGTAGTCGTTTGATCTAATTAAGAAATAAAAAAAAATTCCTGTTTTACATTTCTGTGAAAAGTGATCCACGGAAATCTTCAAAGAGCCTCAGAATAAATCAATAATCCAAAAGAAATGTTGGAATTAGCCTTCATACAATTTCAGCACTTCAAACAACTGATACTCAAATTTTGAGATCGAACAACTCAGCAAAGCACATCGAACAATGGAGCTCCCGAATTTGTTTGTACATATGAAGCACGGAAATGAAAAAAAAAGACTAGAGCTTTTAAATCCTTTCTAGATTCCACGATGTGTTCGGAAAAGTTGTCAAATGACTCCAGCTGCCCAATCCATCACCTCTTAATGTGGAATAACAGAGAAATTTAACAAAGCTATCACAATTACTTAATGAAAACAGCAACAGTAAAACAGTAAAAACAAAATGCATCCCACTTGCATAGAGGTAGAACAAAGATGACGTACTCTAACAGATCCCGATTTCTTTGTTTCGATCAAATTCAACACAAATCACTTGCGCTGATAATTTATGAAACATTCTTTGGGACATCGAACGTAATACAATTTCAGCATTAAATAATTTCACTTAATATTATAAACGCAAGAAAACGACGCCTAGAATATTTGCCATAAACAATCCCAACAATATATCGTACCCACTAAATCCACTAAAAATGCTACGACATCCACTTAAAGAAGAGAAAAAAATGTAAAAACAAAAGAAAGAATAAGAGCATTCAGCGATGTACTAGCAGTGAATTTCCCCATCTTATAATCAGGTATGAGTGTATAGATACTTACTTCCATACTATGATCTCAAAGACTCAAGAAGAACTAAGCACACACGATCGATGCTTTGAAAGTGCTCAACGACGGCGACGAAAACAACTAACCGTTTTTTGAAGGACGTAAGACGGACGGCGAGCGTATTGAGTTACTCCCCTCAACAAAACAATACAATATGATTTGAACGCCTCAATAAATACCCCCGTCGAAGTACACAGATAAAAACTATCTCATTATCCAGGTCTGCCATCAGCTATTTTCCACTAGAGATTCCCACTCACATATCATAGAAACCCTTCGTCTTATTATAGAAAAAAGAAAACTACAGTGTCAACAACGGTAAAACAATCGCGTTCAACAAGTAAAAACATTCCCCTAACAATAAGTGGTTATTGCCTTCATAGTTGCGAACAATGTGGTACCTCTCGAAGTGGTACTTTATGCGTCCATAGCAATGCGAGTAGCAATTTCCCGAATTGTATTGCAGCATAAAACGATCGTAATCAATCGTGGAAAGACGGTATCCGCTTCGAAATCGCTTTCGATCTTCGTTATGAAAAGCTGAAAATCTCTTATATATTCTCTCAGCATTCGTCAAGCACTGGAAAAGTTCACCGGAAGAGAAAATAGCAAGTGAATTTAGGTACACTGCACTTGAACGTGTCGGTCAGCAATATACATCATTTCATAAGGATCACAATTCGTATCTTCCTTCGCTGATATTTCAACAAGTCAAGAATCCCATGTAAGGAGGTCTCATGGACTCCTAATCACGGGCCACCTACACTGACAAGGAAAAACCCCACCCACTAGGATTTCTGGATATGGAAGCTCGTGCTATTATGCAAAATCAAGTAGTAAGAAATTTCTTAAAACATTCTTCAAAATTCCACTAAATTAGACAGACAAATTTTTGATGCTTTCTGATATTTGTTTACTTAGTTTATTATTTTAACAAAAAGTTGATATAAATGATTTAAGCGACAAACAAAAAGTGAAAGCAGAATGAGTAATATAGTAAATAAATAAATAAATAAATAAACAAATAAATAAATAAATAAATAAATAAATAAATAAATAAATAAATAAACAAATAAATAAATAAACAAAAACGTTTATTATCTCAAAAACACAAAGACCTCACCAAGAATTTATTTTATTTTCCACTAATTTTATGCGAATTTCTGAAATCTTGAACTTGAAAAAAAATTCTCTTTTTTACAACATTGAACTTTTTTGCGCCTCTTTCACATTTTCTAATCAAACTCTATCAATAATTTATCTTCAGATTTTCGCTACACTTTCCCGAATCCCCTGAAAAGCCTCAATTCTCCTTCTTTCTATCCCACTTCCTAGAAACAACTGCATGAAAAACGATGAGACACCTGTATGGGAATATAAGCTAGAAGGAATAATTCATACCCCCATCCCCCCCTCCCACCTATGCAATTGTTTACACATTTCATTACTTGGTAATGAAGCCTATAACCCTGACCGAAACATTGTTGACAGCCCCTAAAGCAGGAGTAAAAGTACAGTTGGGAGGGGGGGGGGGAAGGGGGGAAGAGTTGGACGTACAGTCACAGAAGACATGGCAGAACAGATGCCGCATTTGCTGTCATATATTGCGGCCATGAATTTTTGCGAGCATGGATTCCAGGTCACGGATCTTTACGGGCCTGAACTTCAGGCCGACTAGCTCAAGCTTTCTCGAAATGCACCCAATATCTATATACTGACATATTTTGATTCAAAATCGCATCCAGATTGTTCGAAGCCAACGTTCACTGATCGATACAAACTTCAAATAAAGGCAGCACATCTCACAAAGCTTAAAGAAAGAGTGTAGAGAGTATCCAAAGATTATGTATATTTCTTCATAGAATATTCTTGTTGAATGATAACGCCAAGGTATCTCCTGCTAGTCATCTAACGTTGACGCATTTAATAAAGTGAAAAGAAATTTATGCGTGAAATAGATCGCTTCAAATTAAAATTGATATATTATGCAAAAACAGCTTAAAGCATTTCTATGCCCAATATGTTCCATAAAGCTTGAAGAGTGATCACACTAGCAGCGCTGAAAAACAAAGCANGCAACCGCCCCCCCTCCCCCCGAAAAAAACTGCGCTATTCTGCTTGTAGAGAGTGAAACAATGATCACTCTAGAAGAACAAGCACAGTAGAAGAAAGTGCGCTAAAGCTGATAAGCTTTAAAGTTCAATGACAAATATCAACCAACAAAACCTTTCTTTGATAGTAATAACGGCGCTTAGATTCCATGTGTGCGTCTGCTCATTTTTAGCAGCGAAGAGATGAAGGCAGGTATGGGATGGGAAAGGGACACATGAGGGGATGAAGGGACGAAGAACTTATACATGATAGGCAATACGACGATTTCCATCACTAGATTCGTATACCTGCACGTCACACTTTGCTATTGCGAATATAAAAACTCGTAAAACTATACTAGATCATGATTAACATTCAAAAACAGAGCATCAAAAAACGAGAAACCAAGAAATACCGAGTGTCTTACTCTAGACGACATTGAGACGATCCTTGAACGAACGCATATCCTCCGGGAAACTCTCCCAAATATTGCGTTCCATTAGCAAAGCATTCTTCTTGCCCGGATCGTGAATTTTCGTCGTCAAATATTCGAAACAGGAACGAAGTTCGGGAAGATCCCATGGAATTTCGCCGTTCTTGCCAATCCCATCGAAACAATTATATTCATTGCGAGCTTCCGTGTCTGCCTTTCGTGCATCTTGCCTACAAGATTTCTAGCCGTGATAACGCAATAAAATCACAAAAGCACACACATACCCAAAGGTATTCGCTTCTTCGGAGGGAAATTTTGAAACTCAACGCGAAGCGCATTTATAGAATTGTGACCTACGAAGTGCACCTACAGAACTGGAACCTCAGGAGCTTCGGATTTTGAATATTTCCAACTGCTGAGCTATTAGTAAACAGTATGACTGCCACAATGAGATATGCTACAGCAGGGAAGTACAGTGGCAATTTCCACTCCCACCCTCCTCCTTCCCTTCCCTTCCTCTAACCCACGGCTGAAACAGCAATGGCAGCAACACATGGCATGGCATCGGCGAATCCGTGATAAGACCGTAGCGTAGGCCCTTGACCATGAGAAGAGGGATTTCAGGACATTCCTACGCAAAACATGAAGCCGTGACTCACCTCAGGCAGAATTAAAATACATGGCTTCGTTTCTTTCCATCGAAATTTCTATCCGACGGGAAATGTTAAAATGAAAGGACAAACGAAATACGCATGGAATCACAGATTCCCTTCCTATGTGACATCAGCTACAGAATCCTCTTCTACGTGATTTGAAGCTACGAGCCCCCTTACTTCCTTCCCGAGCCCGTTCTCTAGCACCGCTACTCGTAGTCATGCGTAAAACCATGTCCCGTTTCCAATCGCGACCAAAATCGGGATAAACGCAACACTCAACACAGATATATTATTCGTAGATCGCATATAAACTTCTAAAAATCAATGGGGATGAAATAAACTGAAGCAATAGGGTTTAAAAAAAAAAAAACTGTCCTCTTCCTTGTAGAAAAATCCTCCAAAATTTGAAAAGAATAGATGTTTCATGAAACGAAAAACGCACATAAAATATGCTAACAAAACGCAATAAAAAGCAAAAAATCGGTTCGATCATCGATCACAAAGAGGATAAGAACTGGATTTAACTCAAATCCATCGATAAATAATCAATATTGATAGTTGCAAAGTTTAACTTAAATCGGATTGGTTTCGAAAAAAAAAAAAAGAAGAAAAAAACCTCACCGCATCAACAACACATCCGGAACCCGTACACTAAGCGCCTATACGCTCCGTTGTTGTAAGCACTCTACCGCAATCTCATCGCCACCACTCTAAGCACCTAGCACATCAGCAGCACGTTAACACAACAAAACAATATAACGCATCAGAAATCAACCGATCCCGAAGAAAATACACCTTGAAAATGCAAATTCCCACCTGTTCTGCGTCTCTGACCTTTTCACGCCAGCCGTATGTCGCTGTAATTTTTAATAGAATATAAAAGCTAAATATGCTGCAGAAATACCGTTGAATTTGCCACACACGTACGCGTAGAAGGGAGATGGAGAGAGAACGCGTGCATGCTGTTAACGAGTGACACTCTCTTGCACCCTCAGCAATAAAACCATTGAAATAGATATATATTTTATATTTTATTGCAATGGGATGAACGTTAAGAATCGAGGCGAGGTGTATTCTGAGTAATGAAAAAGATTATGTGCAAATGTTTAGTCGAAATATGTTATGAAAGGATCTGTGCTAAAAATGTTTAGTCGAAATAGTCGAAATATTGCAAATTATTGAAGTTAGGAGCATTTTCCGGTTCGCTTACTTTCGCTTCTGCGTTTGAGGGGAATCCTGAAGGGAAATAAGGTGGTGATCATATAGCCATAACAATTTATAATAATAGTAATCATTGCTCATGGTATAATCGACACAACCCATAAAAGACTAATTCCTCGAACAATAAACTGACCAATTAATAGTGGGGATCGAATAAATCCTAGCCAGTTGCCTCTGGGTCGCTTCGACGTATGGCACATAATTTTTCCGAGTTATATCAGGTAAATACGACAAGTAGAATATCTCGTAATGCGTTATTTAATATCATAAAAAGTTTCTGCTTTCAGTTGGCCTTATTGTTGATGCTGATAAAGTCCTCAATATCCTTAAAATAGGATTCAATGCTGTAAAAAAGTTTGTTATCACTGATACTGACAGAGTTTTCATTATTATTCAGAGTACAACTCGCCTCGATTCTTAAAGTTCATCCCACCGCAATAAAATATTAGATACATGTCTATTTCAATGGTTTTATAGCTGAGGGCGCAAGAGAGTGTCACTCGTTAACAACATGCACGCGTTCCCTCTCCATCTCTCTTCCACGCGTACGTGTGTGGCAAAGTGTGCTAATCATCGTAACCGCCGATATCTTGCAGCTAAAAGTTGAAAGCGATGTGCGTGGGAAATGAAAAAATCTTGCTAATTGTTGGCGTTAGTCACAGTCGAGATTGGTGTACGCAGGTATATTTTTTACCTCAAGGGAACCTGGGTAATTTCGACGAATTCACTACCTCGTTAATCTTAAAGCTATAAGGTTGATATCGATACTGCTATTAATGTGATTAAAATGTTGTCGAAAACGTGCAAACCGTACTTCACTCTAGAGGTGTATTAAATACTTCTGCGAAACTTTCGTTGGTTATTTCTGACTCATTTTTGAATCATCTACCTCTAATTGTAATCTCATAAAAATAAAAAAACAAAAAAACTTCAAAGCGATTCACCTGCGTCGCCCTTGTTCAAGTCCACCTCAACCTCTACAAGTCAGCTATATCAGTAAACCAAATCTTTAACTTCGAATTGTTGGAATATTGCAACCTAGATAGGTTCCTGTCTAACCCATTGTGTGATCAACGTGAATGTTTGTTTCATTGTTTCATCTATCCAAAAAAAAAAAGCGTTGCAACCCACAAACAATGTGTTATGCAATTTCTAATTCTGTGTTATATTTAGGTGGTTTATACTTCCTATAATATATTCAATGCGTACTTTTATTACATAGCAAAACGTATCATATTTCAAGTAGCAGTTGATTTTTTTCAATTTTTCAAACTATTATTAACGTTGAGCAATAAGTTATTGATGTTTTCTTGAACGAAATTCCACCGTTTATTGCTTACCTATTTGAATATTAGATAACTGTTTATCGTAATATTAGATATTAGATATCTAAACGGTCTACCGCAAGTATCTCATAGAGAATATTAGATAATGGTGTGTATATCTTTCAAATGTAATTTCATAGGCAATTCAGAGGTAAATTTGAAATGCTTGGTAGCTCTACAGTTTCTGATAGATGCCCATTTGCCAACGTTGAAAACGACAATATTGTCGTTTCTATTAACTCTATGTTTGGCTGGTACATACTTCAATCTCTACCGTTGCAGTTGACAGTCTAAAGAGAACGGCTCAAATATTTCAAATTCCCCATCTCGAGCTAAAACATTTCAGGACTATATATACTACATTAGCACATTTTGATGTAATTAGTCACTTTATATTATTATAAAGTATAAATCCATTTTTTTTGAACCAAAAAAAAGAATAAGCAAACAACAAATAAAAAAGCCAACAAACAGAAAAATATGTGCAACAAATTTATTTACGTTTCAACTGACCAATCTGTGCAAAACGTCAAGAAAAAAAAAGAAGAAAAAATTGTTCACTTTTTTTTCCACACTTGATCGATGTAATTTAAATATCCAACTGGTTAAGAAACCAATACAAACGCATTATCGCAACAAAGTTACGCACCTCTATATTCTATGATTGTTGAGCTGAGATGGCCAAAAAAACAAACAGAAGGATAGAATACATATACAAGCACACATATACGACATTGTTATAATGACCTTTAGAAATTACGCGCATTAATAAAAATGTATAAAAAGAAAATCAGCACTAATCTTTGGAATCGAATTCATAGCTTTTTATTTGTTCACTATGGATGAGGCATTTACTATATGAAAACTTCCATAATGAACAATTTTCAGGAAGATTTAAATATGAGTGTGGTAGAGATATGTTCATTCCATATTAACGAAGGATTCCCCTATTTCTATATATGTAAATTTTCGAATTAAATAGCAACAAATCTACGAAGGAAAACAATCTTGTAGAGGTGTTTTATATGCGAATATATATTAAAACAAAGAATCCATAAAAATAGAAGTTATTATGCATATTACAGTGAAAAGGAATGAATTAGACGATTATGATATCATAAAATTAGTGCCGATATCAAAGAAGTAATACTACGACGAGCCAAGAATACTTATACGATCTGCAGTTCTGTATTCCGCTCATGTGATGACCGACCGCTTTCATAAATTACCAACTAGAATTAGAATATGCTTAATAATTGCTTCATATTTTCATTGAATCCTCACCTTGTAAAAATATTATTCCACAGAAGTTCATTTTTCAGGTAATTATGAAATAAAAATCCAATCGATTGGGAATCACTGCAATTTCTTTCTTTTCTTTTTTTTTGGCATTTTAAAGTAGAAATTTTCTTCGAAATTGATGAATCAACTTGAACTACAATATAGCAGATACATACTAAATACACCAAAGTTCATAATTATAGCTTCAATATATCCACGAGTAAAAGCAATCAGCAACAAAGATAAATATATGAAGCTGTCGATTTGCATAGGTAAAACATTGCAATAATTCAATAAGTAAAAGGGTAATGCCCATAAAATATAAGTAAAAAAACCAAACAAAGAAACATCTATGCGAATGCAACATAGGAGGTTGAGGAATAAAATAGGCACAAATAATTCATATATCATGTTAATATATATATAATTTGAGTATTCAATATGGAAAACACTAATTATAAAAAAAGATAGAAATGATAAAAGGATGAACGAATTATCAACATAGAAATAGAATAAGGCAAGAGAAAAATAAGTGAAGAATGGAATAATTCAGATATTAAAAGAAGAACAAAATAACATATAGTAGGCGTGATTGCAGACGAAAGTCTATCAACGCCTACGAATAACACAACATTCCCACGGAGCACAAACTTATGCTGCTCGAGAAAAAAAAAAAAAAACAACAACAACAACAACAACAACAACGATTTCATCATAGTGAAATAATTCACAGTGGTGGATCTCATTGTAAATTCGAATAATTTATAAGACTTTTGAGGATTTACTATAGTAGAGTGAAAAATAGCATCCTAGATGAGAAAACTATCTTGAGCACTAAGTTTGGCTAAATTCGAAGATATTTTCGATTCATAAACATTAATATGGATTGATTTTCTCGTTATAGTACTAGCCGGTTTGAGGATCGTACCGGATATCTCTCAGAAAGTCAAAAAAAAAAAAAAAGATTCTGCTTTCATAGTTGATACGTGTCGCAATGCACCCTTCGAGATGAATATTCGCTAAAATTTCTGCTTTCATTGTCTCTAACTTCAATATTTGTAGCATTACTGCAGTAGTAATACACCAGTTAAGATGACTCACTATCGTTATGTAACGCATTGAATATTTCGAAACGATAAGAGATTCCTTCATAGTGATGTTCATTTGATGGTTCGTCACCGTTTTGCTTGGAAAATTTTTTGAAATCAACGTTTGGAAAATAAACATCCGCATGGAAATCGCCCTCAATAAACGTTACGTAAAGCTGAAAATTTTTTACACTTAAATATCTTGTATGAACGGCAGTTAGATTTTATACACAAAACTATCGAAGTAAAAAAAGAAACTATTAAGAATTTATTATTATTTTAGAAAGGGTGAATTCTGCATTAAAAGGGGCGTTGTATACGATATAACTGATTGCTTCTTTTTTTTTCTGAGATCAAATGAAATGCAAAAAAAAAAACAGTAAATACTTAGAAATCTTATGAACTTATGCATTAAATTTATATCCGTTCAAAAACTGTTCTGTTTAGCTAAAAGTTTTAGGCAGAGAATAAGCGACATTAAACGACATTCTTTCTAAGCAGAGCAGGTGTGAAGGGAAGGGGGAAGGATGCAAGAAAAGAGGCAGAAGGGCGAAGATTCAAAGGTATATAGTGACCGTTTCTTTTCGCTGGCGCATATGTCTTTATCCTGGTTTACGAAACATGAGCATAAATTCAGGTCGAATCGTTCGATAATGTAACAATCTCAATCTATCCAGTTTTCTTCGGTGTTGTTTGCTTATTATCCCATCAAAAGTTGGAAGAATCACTTTTAGGAAATATGGTTATACTCACTTTTCGAATATTTTTTTCACGTTTATAAATTCTTATGTGCTCGGCTAAAGCATCAGTTTTTGATAGTCGCTGCCTTAAAGATGTCTCTTCCTGTCAACGAATCGAACAAAAACTTCAGTCGTCGAAATTACGCTTATGAGTTGTGAAGAGAAATGGCCATCGATAGTTAGCGTATCAACAAATGTTTAAATGCTTCAACGTTTCTTCCACAATTTATCTATTTTCACATTTAGCATTTCAAAATTTTCTAATTATTGCCTATTTGTTGATCTTCTTTGCGGGAAACTTTCATACATACCTATATGGGTAAGCATCACCATTGCTGCAGATCATTACGTAAAGTTTTAACGAACCTGATGCAGTTGACTTGATTTAAGACCATAACCGTATGGACGCCTTCCGCCAATAACCCAAATTGTCTCGATTTTATCACTCATTCCATTGAGGATATCAATAGCTTCTTCGAAAGTACGCGCAACGATATAACTTCCATCATGCGGTTCATCCATCTATGCAAGAATAAAGCATATTTCTTAACTAGATAAAGCTGATGTTTATGTCGATGACCGGAAGTAGAAAATTAAAACATTCTAACGATTTCCGCCTAAAGATTTCAAACTTGTTGAGAAATTTTGATCGCTATGGATCAAAGTGAAGTTTATGTAAAGCAATTTATGTGAAACGTTTCAAATTCTAATAGTTTTGATAATGAGTACTCCAAAATACATCAGTAATGGAATATCTCATGTCAATATTGCATACACGTTTATGGTAAAAAAAGAGTAGAGAATAGATATTGCAATTTTCAACGATTTTTTTTTTTTTTAGCAACGGTGCAAAAATGTAATCTTTAATAAAGATGAAGGTCGATTTAACTTCAAGGACATCGTCACTTGTAGAAGAAACTCAACAAGTGGGTGAATGCATCAACATCCTTCTATAGAAAGTAGCGGTCACAAATTTCTCACACTTTTGCACTACATTAATTCATGCTGATTTTGGTTTTGATTGAAATTTTAAGCATTTTCTCCACTTATTACATTGTTATACACCGATCAGCATCTCACTTGTTTCGGTCTTCGATATGGTCTTTTGATTGCCTTAACCGAATTTTTTTACACTGCCATGCGATTGTCTAAAAACTGAAGCTCATATCTCTATGGCGCTTTCTTCAGCTTTAACACTCATAAAATATCCACTTAGAGCATATGCCTGGCTCATTTATTCAAACATTATTCATCGGAGATACATTCAATGAATTACATAAAATACCTACCGAATTGCTCAACACTACGTTGAGACGATTTTTTAGTGGTCGCAACTTGGCGGGTAAACTTTCCCAAACTTTACGACCCATCACAACGGCATTCTGTTTTGTTGGATCGATAGTTTTCGTTGTCATAGTTTGAAAATACTTCATATCCTCGGGGATATGCCATGGAAGTGCACCGTTCTTACCGATTCCACAACTTGAATCCATCGCCACTATTATATTAATTGGAATCTTACGCGAAACCATTTCCAACACACCTAAATTTGATTTATTTAATAAAGTGTGAATGTTCATCGAAGCTAGCAAGAAATTTATAGACGGAGATATTTTATTGGCAACGCCAATGGAGGACAAAATATGGAAGGCAAAACGGCGTTCAGTCGCAAAACCCTTCCAGTAGGATCATGAAATACTTCGCCCAATATAAACTAACGATGCTTAGGGTTGACTTATGCATAGCAATTCCCCTCCCCCCCTTCTTAGAAAGTGCCGATTCAGCGTAAGCTAAGTACCCTCCACCACCCCTTCCTCCCTCCCAATCCAAGTCGTTCGATCAAACAAGAACTTTCGAAATTTGTAAACGATATAGGCTATCTCTAATCATAAAATGGAAAATATATCACTAACGCCTTCGAACATCTCACGGCTTCGAAAGAGATCAAAACGAACACATCAAAATAAATCAACAAAAATAAAATCATCGATCCCACTTACACGATAAAAGTCAACAGTGATTAACGTTCCCATAATTCATCTAAATTAGAGAATTACTAAAAAAAACAGACAAATAAGAAAACTGATAAGTATACACCAATCAGCTCAGACTGTTACGTTACAAATATTAAACGTTTCAAATGAATTATACACAATGTTTTCGCTAAAAAATGAAACTATTCAAATTAAGGTCTTTGATTTGCTTTCGTTACAAGAGTCAATCACATTCAAATACTCCCAAAAATACACTTTTCAATTCAAACGGATTTCTAAAAAAAAAAAAGAAAATTATCTAATATGTTTACTATTAAAAACAAATACAAGTATAAAAAAGAAATATAAATAAATAAATAAATATATATATGCCCGGTGAGTCATTACCCGATGATAGGAATATTTCGAATGGAGATAGAAAAAGAATATCCTACCTATTCACTTCTAATTTTTATACTGTGATATGATAGTTTCATGGGCACACACTTCCGCCATGATTTGTTTATCTTTGAATATGCAATAACGTGACACTCCTAGATGTGGACAATTGCGCCTTGAATGAATGAATGCCATACGAACAGTAATTTGATATTTCCACAAAATGACAGTTGCGGCAATTACTACTTTATCGCTAGTAATGTGTTAATACTTGAGCCCAAACAGCGCGTATTATCCTGTTTTGGGGTAAAATTTGCACAAGCGGAATCTTCAACAACCATTTACGGTGGGTAATTGTGTGCTATACAAATTGCTTCGATTATCCGAAAGCGATTGGATGCTTTCACTCGGAGAATCGCCTATTTAAAAAAAAAATTTTGCATAGATCCTAGCGGGTGCTTCTCATTTTTGCGTCGATTTATCTATATAACAAATTACATAACGATGCAATTTTCATATGATCGGAAGTATCCTACACCGTAAAGGAACGTATTTGTTATACTGTAACTAAGTGAATTCATACTATATTAATGGGTCTATCGCATCACTTAATTTGCGTGATGTTTATGGCAAGTATATATCATACAAAAGGATCATCGCTTTTTTTTTATTGCTGAAAATTTTGAGTTTTGACTTTCTCTCAAGTGGTCAAAAACTTGTAGTTTAGATGATCATCGATAATCGATTGATTGATCTGAGGTGATCGAGTGAGAGCAATTACGTCACTACCTTGATGGATATTCGTACTCTTCCCGATAATTCAACAAAAGCCACCTAAGCAAAACACAATTAACAAATCTACATCCACCAAACAAATCATAGAGAATTTCTTTGCATAGAGATATACTTCGATAAAGATAGCGATAAAATATATTATTCCAAATTATACATAATTTTTCAACAGTATAAAATACGATCGATTTTTTTTTTTTTTGGTTGATTTAATTTTACAAAAACGCTATAGGAACAAACCTAGAAATCACTCGAAAAGGAGAGATAATTTCTTAGTTCCATGAGTAATGCCCGAGCATTTCGATTCGTCGAGTTAAAAAATTTCAGAATAATATGTTATTTCTCATTTCTAATTGTGATACCATATATTCCTTCATATTTGAAATTTACTCGTCATATCATCGTTGATCCAAATCGTTTGCACCCAAATTTGTTGCTTCTATAGCAATTTGTTATGCTCTTTTTTTTTTTTTTTTTGCTTTCCAAACGAATTTCTTCTTAAGCTAAGAGCTGTCCAAAAACTCAACGCTCAGAATTAATAAAACATGTAAGATCACAAAAAAAAAGGTTTGGCGAGGTTCTGTCCATTGTTCGGAAGTCGGTGAAAATGAAGGATCCGAGAAAGCAAAGAGTCTCCAAATCCCAGATGTAATAACTAAACAGAACTTCTTGGGAATGAGAAGGAAGGGAGGCAAAACGACTTAGTAGTGTTTTTGACATTCGGAGTCCTCGAAAATCTGTGGATGCTGAAAATATCTATCCAGGATGCAAATGTTTTTCTTTTCATAATTTAGAGGCCTATAACTTAGTTCGGGAGCAACAATAATGAATATGAACATCATTTCCGGTCGCTTAGAAAGAATTTTAGTTAGAGGAGCGATGAGGTGAAAAATAAAAGAATTGACCACTCTTATTAGTTACGGCTGCCTCAATATTTTCCCCTTACCTCAATAATATATGGGTGAATCGTTAATCCGAATGCGGTAGCTGGACAACAGAGGATTTGCAACCTGTTATATCTTTATTTTTGGTCGAATTGCTGCTTATCTTTCATCAGCATTCATATAGTTTACTTTGTATTAGCTGAACGGGAATAGTTTCGCTTTTTTTTTTTTTTTGGGAATTTTTTTAAGCGATAATGGCAAATATTTGTGATAAAATATAGGATGAAATATAAGTTTAGCTATGAAATTAACCAAAAAAAAAAAAGAAAAAAGAAAAAGAAAAATTGAGCTGCATACTATAAAGACTATCAGGGCATATACTTTTATATCCTCGTCATTCAACGAATCAATTGCTATAAGATACTAATAAAAATTGAAATATGTAAAATACTTTCATATTGCCACTAATTCATCTGCTTGTATATTTTTATTACCTCTATAAGTCGATCGGTGTAAGATATATACAAATTTTATAACATTTATTGATATTCATAATGAGTTTCCAAAATTGACGAATAAATATGACGCATGCCAACGAAAGATCATTACACCTATGAAACTTTCATAATTCGAGCCTAAATAGTTCCCGAGAGGAAACTACTGAACAGAGGAAACTACCCAAAAGAATTTTGGTGGATACCATCGTCATCTTGGGAAGGATTCAGATTTACTAGCAAATGAAAATTTTTTAAAAGTGATTAAGAAAGGTGGAATCCATTTACATGAGCAATTTCTGCTGAAAATAAGTTTTGTTTGGATGTTTATGTCTGAGAAATATAGATGGTACTTAAAAGAATTTAGCATCGATTATTTATTTATTTATTTATTTATTTATTTATTTATTT
>JAAVTS010003242.1:0-19500 GCA_022845575.1 Baylisascaris ailuri | reverse complement strand
AAAAATAAATTATTTTCTTAGAGTAAGGCAAAGCTTTATTCTTCTTCCAATAGATCTTCTATTACAAAAATTTTAATGTCCCATTCGAGAGTGATTATATATTCTTCAACACTCATATTGACTATTAGAGAAGGGAAATCATCGAATCATTTCTAGTTAGCTATAAACAACGTATCAAAGTTCGATTCTAAGCCTGACCCTAGGTTTTACCCTGTCGAACCCATCTCTAGTTAGCTGTAAACAACGTATCAAAGTTCGACCCTAAGTTTTACCCTGCCGTACCAAGCAGTTGCAATAAACAGACCGCTGCAACGTTCAATCCAAAGGTACGACCACCATGACTTCTTGTCCTAGTTGCAGTTGGGAATTACAAACGAATCAGTGCTAATAAGCATAACGATGAACGATAAATCGATATTCAAAACAGATCAAACAAAATATTCGATCGACTGACCCTTCGATGATTTCTGTTCATCAGCTACGTAGTGAATTACTGATTTCGATTATTCTAAGCCTATTGAACAAGCTTAACAACTCATATCACCTATCAAAATATAAACCGACCAGTAAAAATGATAAATCGGCAATGTGAATAATAAACCTGAAAATAACGCCACATATCGAGTAGAATAACGAAACCTTCACGATAGGTGACCTTTGAAATAATATCAAAGAATACAACCATTTGTATTGGTAATACTTTCCCCTGAAATTGATGCACTATATTTAAGTATATATTTGGAGGCATAATTGCAATGTTTTTTATAACTTCCCAAAACTATAAATGTTGCAATATTCAACAGCAATCGATGCTAGTTTTACTCACCCAAATATGTAATGCTAATTCAATGGGAAATGTAAAACATTCCCTTAGAGACATTTCAATATTTTGCATATCTCTGCAAAAGTTTATTCGCCAACGAACTGAATGTTGCTGAATCCTATAAAAACGACAACTCATGAGAAATACTAACAGAAACGATTTGGCCTATTGGCCAAGAGCTCTGAAAGGAACCCTCGAATGAAAACTTCCACATGCAAACACCTATTTTCCTTCGTAAATTTATTGAACATTGGCCTAACAGATATTGCCAGTTTAATCGAATAACAGCGTGTTCAAAAAAAGAAAACAAACCACTAAAATTCATAAACGGAAATATAAACGAAAAAGTTGGAGAATAAGCATAATATAAGCATAAACGAAATAAACCAAATAAATACTAAATAATTAAATAATAATAGACACTCGTACGATGTGGTGTTTTCTAAGAAGATAGAGTGCAGAAGATCAACTAAGATGTCACTTTATCACCTCATTATCACCATCATGTCCGATTGTTTATATCGCCTAACTTATTTATCAGATACGATCCTATCCACTCAATATTTATCCACAGATCACCAATAAACCATCACTACTTTCAGCTGCAACTTTGGCAGTCTTGCACTCCCACTTATATATTACGAATTTGAAGTCTTCCACTAGTGGCCCTCAGGCGATATAAATTAAATAGTGACAGCGGTTACTTATATCAATTAGGGCTATCTGCTTTGACTTCAGAATCACCTTCACTACCTTCAGTCGCAATATGCAAATCCCTCTGGGAGAATGAAGCACGACATAGTCACACAAATTGCATCAGTCATTCTATAACACAAATATTTAGGAAATCATCGCCAAAAGCAGTAACCTTTCTAGTTATGAAAAACCATCGGTCGAGTGTATCAAGAAGACTCTCTGATGGATGTGCCTTCTGATCCGAATTGTTCTCGAAATGGATCATTACAGATGCCAATATTGCCTTAAAATCGAAAAACTAAGAAGCATATTAAACGGTTATTATGCTTTCTTCTCAATTTACTGGTATAACCATTCACATTTCGTTCTTTGTTCCTATCCTAAAACACGCTTTACCCAGGCAATGATGCACTCTTCGACAATAAATGAACAGCAAACAGCAAATAATCCACTAAGGGTGAGTAAATTACACTTATAAATATTTGAAATAATAATAAACGGGAAGTATATGCCCCGTTGAATGGTGCATTCCTGGATTGAAGTCCAAATGAAAAATACTAGTCTATGGATGTTTGGGTAACCTAAATGGGTACAAGTAGGTGAGCGTATAAAAATGAAACGAATTAGACCATCACATTCCACATTTCTGTTACTTTCTTTAGGAAATATACGGATCTTATTTCCATCAAAAAAAAACACCCGTATACAGAAATGAGTGAAAGTCGGCTAAACAATGCAAGAACGATAATTTCTAAGTGGCAATGGAAAGGTTAAACGTTGATTCACTATGACAGCTGAGATTAATTTCGAATTTCAATATAGAAGGATGCGACTTAAATAAGGAAGATAGGTAATAGCAAATTAACTTGAACCTTGATAACCTTAAGATTCTAGTATTGAAAAAAATGTACGAGACAAACCTTAAGAAGGGGGATGCAGTACCATAAACATGGATGTACCTCACTTATAACTGATAAAAGACTCCACACGAAGGGAATATCCGATACCGTCTTTGCTACAGCGATATATCTACAAAACAAACAGAAAATAGCCTGAATAAGTGCAAGTGCACGGATGAAAAGTGATTTCCATAGATGTGATCCAATATTAAAGCTATCTCTTCTGATCATGAAAACTCTTTGTTCCCTAAGTTGAACACTCCATAATAGACGACCTCACAATTTACTTATCAAGTAATAAAAATAAACGCAAATAGATCAGTAAGAGAAAACAATCGATTAAGAATGCGCGAGCAGTTTTATCAACAAAACTTTGAAGGCAACAAACTCGTCGACTTATGTCCAACCAGCTGCCCATAAAAATGCAAAATAGATATTACCCCAATCAGGCAAATAAAACAAAACAAATTACGGCAAAGACTTTATACTCAATACCGAGAAGTTTTCTTTTTATGACCAATTATGACCATTTCCATTCCCACAAAATAATTTCCATTCATACATAGCCCACGCAATCGAAGAAGTCATCTTTTCATAGATCATAAACAACACAGCAATGTTTCATATTTCGCTAGATTCTATCTATTCCACTAGAGCGATATTCGTCACCACGATCAGAATCTCATTCCTCAAGCGCCTATCGAATCTTTCCCATTACTTACCAATTACGTTAATTTCACCTAGCGTTATTCACTCTTCAAACAACGGTCAACATGCTACAGGGAAATCGAATAAATCTGCCTTAGCATAGAATTTGGCTGGATTCAATAACATTCCCCATGCATTTAAGGGAAGTCGCTTGGGGTTATAAAAACTAAATGAAGTTTCGAGATTGCTGAACAAATGAAGTACCAAAAGAATTACGCACTTATGAGCTGCTTCACGTTCCACCTCCCATTCATTCCATGTGAAAGTCGACACAAGACCATCTTTGCAAACACGTTGAGTTATTGTCTCTGCCTAAAATTGCATCATATTTTTTAAAGAAAATCTACAAGAAAAGGAACAGCTAAGGGCATAGCCTCTAGAAATCTGCAAGATTAGCAATATTTAAACACCAACAGCTTTATGCTTAAGGGTAAATAATGGGTTGTTAGACAAGCTAACATAACATAAAGTGTAGTAAAGTCCATTTCCGTTTTTATTTATACTTATGCAAATTTCACCAATATATTAAAAATGAAAATAAAAATTGAAGTGGTTATTCTATAAGTACAACGACATTAACATCCGTTAGATGCAACATTAACAATAAGAAAGCATAATATAAATGAACATACCAATTGCCTATATACAGAAGGGATTGGGAAGAACTTATCGTCGGCATTCGTTGAACCAGCAAAACGTGTAGCGCATTCAATAAATAACATCTGATGAAAACACTCTCCTTCCTTAACAATAATCATTTAGTGAAGAATAAAAAAGTACTGACAGAGTGCGGGAAAGAGGATGGGATTTGGAAAGGGATGGTGGTGTGGGATAGAGGATGGGGGAAGGGGTAAACTATCTCCACATATTTGATAAAGTGTTTTTTTTTAAATTCCCCCCAAAATCCACAGGGAATGATATTCCCCTTGAATAAAAGAAATATAAAAAACTTAGAAACACACCATCCTGAAGTTTAATTCCAGAAAAAAGGCGTAAATTTACTTATAAATGTGGTTGAAATAAAAGATTAGTGGTAAAGGCCCACCTAGATAGATATAGACAGCAAGAGGTTGAAACAGAACCAACAAGATATCCAGCAAGAAAAACGCAAACGTTCAAATATATTCACAAGAGCACGTCGGCCATGCATAGTACCTATTGTCACCTGTTATTGATACCTATTGTTGCCTATATTAGATTGACATCTACAGTTCAAAATATCTTTTATTCATAATAAAGAGAGGGATAAAAATAAAACGTCGCTGAAGATGCGCTTCAGTGCATCAACGTATAAAGAGTCTAGGCAAAAATATAAAACCACCTTGAATAAGAGAGATCCTTTCTCGACTATTAAAATAAGTAGACAGTGCAAGATATATTGTCTCTCAAAATCAACTTAAAAAAATAACCAACAAAAGAAAAAAGAAACTAACCTGAATTGTGATTTTCTGTAGCTTACGAACACCTTTTCCAATAATACCACAATTAGCCATATCAAATGGTTTTCGTTGTTCGATAGGAATTTTTCTTGCCCTTTCGAAAAGTGATTCGCCGCAATTATCCTTTATGCTCACTTCTTTTAAAGCATTTTGGAGGGTGCCCAGTTCCATGCAACCGCCATCAAAACGGATCTGCTTCTCGTAGGATCCTCCAAAGAGCTCTCTTGTACGCTGTAATGTTTATGAAGTTGCAACCAATCAAAAACTTCATCCTTAATGATTCACTTCACGTAAACCTTGATCCTTAACCTTAATCCAATCAAAATGTCATGATCAGTGCTCAAGATCAATCCTCAACAGATATTTCATACCTGCGAATTCACCCTCTCTTTTTTTTATCATCCAGTGAGAATGAATTCCCCAAAGGACCTAGTTGGTGAGGACCGGGAAGGGAGAAGGAGTTAGGAAGGTGGAGAGATGTCAGGCTGGAAAGACCTAGACCTGCATTTCTGCGATACTAAACATGCCTACGCTTCAAAAAATTTGGACCGTACTTCGCACAGATGATCGCAATAGTTTGAAACTACTTAGAATGCATTTATTCTAATGAAGCAATACTCCATCCCCCCCCCCTCCACCCACTAATTCGTTCGCCCAATCAGCGTGTCGTTACTGCGCTGTTATATCAAGATTGATTCATCTCGAGGCTGGTATTTGTCCTTTCGAAGATATATCTTCTATACGACCGATTTGAGACCAAAAGAAGTTCATTGCCCCCCCCCCCCTCTTATTTACAACATACACTACAACTGTACTTCAACAGGTCCTGAGGCAGTGAAATGAAGGGGGTTATACGCATTAACGACTTCCCGGTTTCTATTTTTCCTATGCCTTCAAACCGCCTCAGTGCTTTTACCTATTGATGCACCTGGTGGTTTTGTTCTCAAGTGGCATCGGCAATAAAATTCATATATACCACAACTAGTGCCTTCAACAAGTTTTCAGAGCGACACAACTTCCCTGCACTAGTGACGCATATATTATATCCCTCATACGGAAAAAAAACAAAAAAAAAACAAATGCATCAATTTGGTCGCCGAATATAGGGAATATGGGAGGGTGTATAAGACAGGACTAAAAGTTCGCATTCGTTTCTGATATATTCGCATGAGACATCAAATAATAGTAGACTAACCGAGAGTGCTTCATCGAGAAAATGTGTTGCGAATTGTCCTCGAACATATACTGGTTGAGATTCAAGAAATTGAACTACAGGTCCACATGCATTCAAGAACAACGAAAATGCACTTGGCTGTTCTGCTGCAAAAAAAAAAAAAAGAAAAAAAAGAAAAGAAAAACCTTATTACAACGCAATAAGGAAGCGAGCATAATGAACACAACTAAAACCAAGGTATTCTCTCCTTTGAAATTCGATCTTTTTAACACATTGCGCAAATGTGAGTAACCAATTTCATAGGTTCAGATATGAAGGAAAATTAGATAAATTTTTGCTATGACAGCTCCTATATTATATAGTTTGCATGACAATTGTTTCCTTATTTACTGTCTTCAGTGTTGATCAAACTTGCTAGCTACTCGAAGATGGTAAACATTGAATACAGCGAATGCGTTAATTCTGACATCGACTACCTAGTAGCGCTACATTTCAACGAATATACAAAGATACGAACGGTCTCGGTCATGGCATTGCCTTTCTGATAGTGCTGTTCGAATGTTCGATTACTTACTTATTTGGTGGTGAAGTTCACCTTCACCTACTGATGACGTTCTTCGATACCGACATGTTCCCATACGGTATACAGAACGAATCTAATAAGCCAATCGGGCCGATCAATGCAACAGAATCATGAATCAAAAGAAGTTCACAAACAGGGAAAACAAATGAATATTCGAATAACAGCATACCATCACCAGTGCTTTTAAGAAGGGTAATCAACAAAGAAGCGAATTGAGCGCATAATTTGTGCGCGTATCGTGGCTTCAACACTGCGGGTGGTCCAATGGAAGTGCTAAAACCAATCATTGCCAACATAATATTCGTTCGTAGTTCCTCCTTTTCTGATGCGTTCTGGAATTCGTTATGGAAACATTGTGCTGTGATGATCGATGAAAAGTAACATGCTTATATCACCCTACATAAAATGGCTACTTCGACAAGGGGTTCAGTAGGTACAAAGTTAATGACTCTGAAGCCTGTTTTATACCGACCGGATATTAAAATTCAGGTTACTTAGAGGTATCGCATTGCCTCTTATCCCTATAACCTCATCCACTCCTCTTCTTATTTAACGCCACTCTTCAGAAAAAACGACCTCAAACTATTGTTTTTTCTAATAATTTAATTATCTTTCTTCGATCGACGTCCAATGAAAGGAAAAATAAAATTAAAATAGGATCACGAAATAAAATAATATAAAGTGTCGTAATAAATCGGCCGAAATAGGCGCTTTTTCTGAGATAAAAGGTACACCTTTGCAGTCCTCCATCTTCTTTTTTGTTCTCTCCTCCCTTCTCCTCTCAACTCTTTCAAGCATATCCAACAAACAACAAACAATTGTGGCAGCCCAATATCAGCTTTAGAAACTTGATAACGATAGATTAGAGATAACCTTGATAGTAGTATCACATTCAATACGATCTAGCTCATCACGGGTCCAAGTCAAGAGGTAAGCCATCAACTGCCCATATTGGCGCGTCATTTCGAATCTGCAATCAACGCTAAATATCATTCTAAAAATCCACAAAAAAATGGATAAGTCGAGTGACACAGGTGAATTTTATTGAGAAATACACACTGCACATATCTGACATGTTTGTATGTTGTATCATCTAAAAGAATGTTCTATGACAAGTGCAAAAAAAGACGACAGTAAAGATTGAGTGCAAATGAAAAAAGACGTGGCTAAACGGTCTTGGACAACCAAAAAAGGGCCCAACTATTCTATAAACAGGAGCAGTAGCCTAACTCGAATCTTGGTCTAATAACCACAACCTGGCCCTATGAGATCCTCCAGTGGGCGAGTATTTTTGAAGTTGGAAACGACATCATATCCCACCCGCATAGCGTACTCCTTCTGCCAGCGATAGTATAACACGTTCTAAGGAGTAAAAAGAGAAACTGAACAAGGCGATAAACATGGACCACCTAAAAGTGAGAAGCGTGCATATTTCCGAAAGTAGTTTTATTGCCTTTACCATGGATTGAGATGGATCATACCTTATGTACTTAAAGGGATGATCTTCAGGAGCCGATTTTTGCCATATGTTTAGGGTATGCAAATTCTTGATCCACGTCACATTGGCAGCGTTATGTGCACCAGTTGTTTCCGACATCAAACCTGGAAAAGGTATGCGTAACATCAACGAAAGGATATGCATCACGAAGATGAAAAGGTAAGAACGTATAGCAGAAAGGTATAAAAAAGGTTATGCTGATATAAGCATAACGATTCTTGCTAATTTTCTGTTTGATTTCGACAATCCTTTTGCAGCAATACCAAATAGAAAAAGGTATATTCAAGTAACAAACCTTCACTTAGTTGACTGCCAGCTGATTTCTTCTTCCTCTCACTCTCAATAATATTCTTTAGTGATACAAAGTCTTTAATGGCATCTTCCGCAACTGAAGGCATGATAGGTGCCAAAGCAACCAATAGAGCACACAACGCATTCAGCTGCAACCAACTTACCCATTACACCACAACCATTCATTTAGATTTTTCTTTACTTTTCCAGCACGATGCTACCTATCTTCAGTAAAGTATAACAACGTTCTCAACAAAAACCATCCGCTACACAAAGATACAGGTGATAAAATCATTCACACAAGTGACAAAATTTTGTTTTTATTTCTCATTTTCAGTGCTTGTTTTTACATCCCAAAGATAAAAAGATATTCAATCTTCAAAAGGTAGTGATCCAAGCTCGATATTACCCATCCTTAACCAATTAGGCTAGAAAAGTTACTCAGCTCACTGCAGATGAAAAGATGAAACCATATAAAAAAGTGCTATTACTATTAAACGGTTTATTTTTGTCTCAGTTTTTGTTAGCCGGAATGTGAATAACCCATACGATCATTACCCACATTCTGGGTAACCGGCAATGGGAAGAGTTGGTTTAACTGGCGCTGCCATTTGATATCACATAGTTCCAGTGGAGGACATTACACCTTTAAAGAAAATCATCAAACCTGATGTTTATCTTCGGCATCCAAAATGAACCTTACAATAACTTCAGAAGTTTTCATTGGACCAGCTAGTATGCAAAAAGCATAAAGCAAACGAATACTGAATTTGCCACTGAAATTACTATCATTACATCATTCTATATGCTTGATTTCAAAGGCAATTGTAATATGACTTAACGAAAATTATACTACCAAAATTGGACGAACTATAACGAGAACTTTGTGCAATTATTGATGCCCATCCCCTATTTGATTTTAGACCAAAATTAATCCATTCATTTTCAAATCCCCCTCCCCTCCCAAAAGAAGATCAATTCGGGCATTCTATGCCTATTATAGGAACAGCATGGTCTTTATTGTCTATTTTTGCAAAGAAATGCAAAAAAAGATGAAATTTTTCACAATCAAAAACAATGATATAATAATTCTCTCTCCTACATCCATCAGCCCACTTTTTATTGTAGAAACTTGAAAGAAATAACAGTGAAAATAACCGTTCTCCACCCGACATCGCGCCAAGAATATATTCATTTAGTTTGCGGGTGTCAAATATACATCGTCCAAGAGTGCCATTTTCCGCTTTGACAAATAATGGCTGTCTATGAACCGATGAAATAATTGTGGAAATAATTGCATTCTGAAACGTACTTATTTTGATGGTATTTATGAAATGTATATTATTGTTGTTTCAGCCCCTCGTCTTCCTCTCCCACCCTTCCATCTATGCCTCCGTTTATATTCCGATCGGATGGTACTCATCATTCGAAGATCAAACATTCATAATACAAGAACTTTTGACCTTTGACCCTGCTGCATTTTGGTAAAACCGTTGCGAATATAAGCCTTATCATACCAAAATAAATTCTGGATACAACTATACTTAAATGATAACGCAACTTACTACATTAAATAATTCAAAAGCCAAGATAAAGAATAGAACGGATTCGTATTATTCAAAAACTTATTTCATAATAAAGCATTTAGAAAATTGAAATTACTTATAAAAACACTAAAAAAAAGGACGAAATGAAATTCTTTATGCGTAAAAAAAGGTATAAGATTTGAATAATGAATATGCGAACAATTCTTGGAGTCGAAAAACATAATTTCTCAGATAGTCCGTTAGGTTTTTGCTATTTTGTCATTGTCATGTTGCAGAAGAAAAAAAACAAAAAACAAACAAACAAATAAACAAACAAACAAACAAACAAACAAACAGAGAAATAAACAAACAAACAACAACAACAAAAAACCTATTTCCTCAACACTGCCTCGAAGACAATTGCCGTTGGAATAGGAAAGAGAGTGAATGGGTACAATACTACATGTATATTCTATGTATATAAACGTCCTCAGTATTAGAATGTAAGTATAAGAAGAAAAAGAAGGTAAGGTCTTACAACCAACTCGATCGCACCATCCTTCATTCCGTCGCAGAATTGCTTGTTATGGGGCGAAACTTCTGTAAATAAACTGTTTTTTTTTTTTTTTTTTAATATACAAACAAAGTACTTCAGCCATGGCAAAAAAAAGATAAAAACAAAAAATGTTTGCTCAAGACATATTATACGAAGTAAGTTATCAAGCGCTAGCTCCAGAAAAAAATAAAAACCGCTTGCAGAAACAAGCTGCCAGGAACATGATATTCGGAGATCTTTCAATTTCCTGAAATCGATACCTTTTCTCAAAAACCCGAGATCCTCAATTTCGAAAATATTTATATGGCCGGAACCTCATCCAGAACCACAGATTTCCGTGGATGCGAAAATTTGGAATTCGCCTATTTCCTTACGGATAGGTAAAAACACTGAGTAAGGCACTCAGCGCAATGTCTAGAAAAGGGCAACTGCGTCGACGACCGAGGAATAAAGAAAGCGCAAACACTTACGATCAAAAACATGTTCATCGAAAGCGATTGGAAGAGCCGTGTCGAGAAGCGATGCGATCGCATCGACACTAAGGAAACATAAAAATCGCTCCAAAAATGCCGTATAGGTGTGATTAACTCCAGGGATCACCGGAAGTATGCAATGCTTACTGATTTGTGACATTTGCATACATGCCTTCAGAACAACTGAAGATTTCACTGAAAACATTTCATCCTTATCAACTTTGAAGTATCATCCTCCTATTCTAGCAAAACAGAGAGCTCGAGGCCTATCGAAAGTACAGTGAAGGCCAATCAACGAGCTGTGAGTGCTCCATATTTTTTTCTTCGATTAAAATAAAGAAATGAAATAGGCATCTTGGAGTGATATTCGACGAACAGTTAGTTTCTCTTATACTACTACCTTCGACATCACAACTAAACAGAACGGGATAGCAATTCATACTGCAAAAGCAGAAAAGTTGGTAGGAGGGAGGTGGAAGAGGAAAGAGACGCAATAATCCGCCAATCTGCACAAAAATTTGATCACCAAGATCAACATTCACCGTTGATCCACCCACATTCCGAGAAAACAGTTGATGCTTTAAAATTACTGAAATTTGCATGCTCGAATTTTCTGTGGTTGGAGCTTTTTGTCACGAAGACTACATATTGACTGCCCAAAGGCAACATATAATGAAGCAACTACAATAACATGCATATATTGTAACTGATCCCACATGATCGCTTATGCAGAAACTATTTCTGCGACCTCATCCATCGTAAAATCAGACCCGAATACTACAAAAAGCAAGAGAATCTCTATACTTCCCTTATTATCCATAAAACTTTGGAGCCTCTGAAGTTGATGATTCAAGTCGAAAGTACATAAACGGGTTACTCTAATAATGTAGATCACACAAATCAACGTTTATAGCTTAAATTATCAACGGAATGGACATATATTCCCGACACTAATACAACGATCGTCTTACAAATTTTCCTTACCTCCCGAGATTCCCCGTGGATTTTTGAATTTTAAATTCTAGCATTTTTCCGTTTCAGAAAGAGATTCAACGATCACTTCAGATCTTCTCATCAGTTATGATAAAATGATCGAATTCGGAGCGTGTCTCTTGGTCAAAGAAATTTCTTCACATTTCATGTACAAAAAGGGGATTTTTAGAAGTTTTAACGACAAGATTTGTAATATCTTCTTCACCTAAACTGCCAAATAACTCAATTGCTTCTGATACCATAAGCTAATATCCACTCTTTCTATGGTTATTTGATTTAATTCTACAATTCTACATGATGCCTGTTTGTAACGTTCTAAATTATTTACAACTTTAATATGGAAGATAGTGATATCCTCCGAATATTTAGTCGTATTATTTTCATAAAACAAACTTAAAATCCATGAAAATAAACACACTAATATTATCCACACCATTCTATTCAATGAGGCAATCATCTGCCTTTTATAGCGATCTAATAAAAATTCATAGCGATTTTACTATGGATTGAACAATCCATAGTAAAATTGATATTAAATAGAAATGATATAAGACAGACCAAGTTCGTTAGCATGTTGTGCTAGAAACCTGAGGACATCTGGTGAGCTGGTAACTATTTTGAAGAGAAACGGGAGTGAGAGGTCTGTAGCCGGGCCCAATGTCGGTTCATTTGCGCCATCCAATAGCGCGATTCCTTTCTACAAACTGACGAAATAACTATGCGTAAAGCTGGGATTTTCGAACCATATAATTCAAGCGAAGTTTATTCAAAGTTTATTTAAGAAGCGTCAGCTCCAATTGCAAGACTAGCACTATCTACGACAACGAATGTGGCGCAAGTGTCTGCCCTTAATGCTGCACTTAACAGGAGGGAGGGAGGACAGTGATCACACGATCTGTTCTGTTTCCACTTCTCTCAGTGCACCATAACGCTAAATAAATTCCAACACTTTATTTGGAGAGAAAATTTTAACGACACCGTGAACTTCCCAGGAAAAAGAAATTCATTAAAGTTGAATGGATCTCCCTCTGCCTACAGAATTCAAGGAAGGCTTCAGTGGAAAAAATACAAGTCGATTTCGTTGCAAAATATGGCACATGAAATAGACCACAGTATAACCGATACATCATCATATGTATAAGAACTGCAACAAAACCACTTAATAATCGATATCTTTCATCATATCTTATAAATTCAAAAAAAAAAAAAAATCCATTAAGTGAGAAAAACAGATATCAATTATCATAGCGCTGATAGTTCAGTAAAGTGAGAACGAAATGCAACTTATCACTCGGAAACGTTTTCTACATAAACTTAAATTGTTTAAACTTGAGCTTTAAGTCTTAAAAGCATGTTGTTCTACTAACCAATCACTATTCTATACACTGAATGCATCCCTACTTTTGATATAGAACGGTATCCGGAAGGAGCACCGGAATATGTTCGAAACAATGTTTTATTTTTAGTAGATAATTCAACTTACAATTAACATCTCTCTGCTAACACTACTGAGTTCAGCGTTTCGCTTCGATGCAAGATACATGAATGTTTCGGCAAGTGGCATAAACTTCTGATTATAGACTTGATGTGTTTCAAATGCGGCCGCTTGATTGCCCTAAAATATTTTAAAAAATTGCCATTCTTTATAACATTCGTTGAGAAATCTTTATTTAATACATCAATATAATAGCAATAGCATCGTTCGCATAGAATCTACTCGCTAATTTCTATAAAAGAATTTCGATATAAGCAGGTAATGAGTACCACTTATGAATCTTTTGCCTGAAGAAAGCTTCATTTATTGTCGCTAGTGGAATGATGGACAGGAAGGGGAATGAAGGGAGATGCCATTACCAAGACTAAGTGGCAGAATCGGATGCTAAAATTAAATATTTCTAGGATCATTACAAAAAAGCATCAACAACACATAATAACAGGTGATAACCTGTAGTTTCATCAGTAATACCACTGAAAAGAACAATATAAAATCATTCAATTTAAAATATGGTCAGCACTTGAAAATCGCATCCACATGAATGCGTAATAAACAACTATACATCATTATCAATGCTCACTTCCGTAATAAATATAATAAAACTTTTTATATGTTTATTATAAAAATCACAAATCGATAAAATATCATAATACGTGATCAGTTCGTTAGTACTGATGCTTCAATAAATATCTAAAAAGTTATAACTTGAACCCTTATGATATATCAAAAATCATTAAAAATAGTCTTTAGATTACATGCGTTATGTCCTTAATTTGGATCAATTCGTTAGTTAGCTGTTTTGCAAATTTGATAAGCACATGCCTGCGACATCCTCATATAGCAATTACATTCATAAAACACAAAGTGAATAAATAAAAAGATCAGGAAAATTTATCATTAACAAAAATGTTATAAACAGTGGTGAATATAATCGAAATGTATAATAAAAAAACCCTACTTGTTGCTCATGAGAAGCAATAGTTAAAGCATATTGTTTGAATTCCTCTGCCCCAGTTTTTAACAAAAACGATATAACGGGCGCCGGAAATGAAGATCTGAAATTAAAGCCATTGTACTCATTCTCTTCACAATTGAAAAAAAAATTTTTTTTTCTTATATTGCAAATTACACCCTTGCATCGGACCAAAAATTTGTGATGCTTTGATTTTTAGAAAGAGAAATAATCTGCAATGATACATGGCTGACTAACTCTTTAAAATAACGTATAAAACTATAACTTTACAACGCAAGTTAGTATAGATTTAGAAGGCAATTCCGTATAAGAACCTAAAACTCTATGCACCGTACCAGGTAAGCAGGATCAGCCACAAATCCGAAAAAAGAAAGTAGCTACAGATAACACATCTTTTAAAAAAGTTGTAATGCTCATGCAGCGCAATCTGGTTAACGTTACATATTTATTGCACTCATTTTTTCCCATCCAGTTGTCCCACTGTCATTTTCAGCTGACCTGCAGCCACACCCGATAACAATAAAAACGACAATAAAAAAACTATTAGCCGTCTTCCTTCCAAATACGTAATATCATACCTTACTATCAGCGACTTCACCTTATGGTCTTTACATAATTAATGAGTCCTATTTCTTTGCTGATCCCCCCTACACCATTATCACTAAATCATAAAGGATATGAGTTGCGTTGAAATAACGAAAACAATACTTACGCAATATGAAGCCACATCCAATCGAAGTAGAAACCATGTCGAGATGCCTCCAAAAGTGTGTTGAAGCAATCATCTGGAGCACATTCCAAACTGCAATCAAAACAACGATCACCACCATTCAATCACACCGATGAAGAGCCATGTTATCTAGCAAAACACAATTTAAGACTTAATATATTTCAATTGCAGAAAACTTATTGGAATTTCTTATAGTCAAAGCTTAAGCTCTAAAAATACTGAAGTATAAGTTATATACTCATCATTCAAAATTTTTACATAAATTTTACATATTCAAATTTGAGGCGTTCCATGTTTGAACAGAATCCCAACATATTTGATAATCGGATGCTAATGCGATGCGAAATATTCCACATACAAAATGCTATGATGTCGATAATATTCACTCTAAAAAAGAGAAGAAAAAAATTGAAGCGCTGAGTCCAGAGTTTATACTTTAATAGTAAATTAGAAGTTTACAGATTAGCAGCGGCTCGGTCGAACAGCCTCAGAAGACTGCTTATCGAAGGTGAAGACTGGAATAGAAGGAGTAGCGATCTTGGCCCAATACCCGCCTGTTTCGCGATCGGTCTTTCATAGTTGCATGTGCATAACTCGATAAAAAGTGAGCACAAATACTGCAAATTTATTATGCTCCCATAAGCTGTTATGTGACTTCCCCTCATATTCCAATGAATACAGTGAAAATTCACACCTTGTTGTCTCATTCGCACAACTTCCTCACCCTTTCCCCCCTTATGTTCATTTCCTCAACACTGCTTAGAGGAAACGTTACAAATCTTCTGTTCTTACAAGAGTTCAATCTGCAGACCGCATAAAAACTGTAAGTTAGTCCTCACAGATCCTCCCGCAAACCACATTGACAAATTGCAAACTTCTATTCCATCGATGAAAAAAGTGGTAAAGACCAACCCTCACCTTATCTCCTCGTGTGGTCTTTAGGGATGGACTGTGCTTCTGTCATATAAAACTGTCGTAGATGTAATAAAGCCGTAAAATTTTTTTCTAAAACAACCTGCCAATCTATTTGTTCGAAAATAACATACCGCCAAAACCTGAAGTGAAAAGCTTCGTTGATCAGTGGAGGAGATTAGTTGTTCCAAATCACGTGCTAACTTACGAACTGCTCTCTCCACATTACTGTTATCTGTTCCTAAAAAAACAAACAACACAACAACACATCTTCGAGTGTCCACAAAGCAGCATTTAGTAACCACTAGTGACCACCGGTCATCATATAATGACCACCGAAGTTCCAGTAGTACGCTTCATACTATACAAATCAATAATATGAGCACCACAACTTGCGCTCAGCATATTTTAAAACTTATTGCCATAATGGTATTAGATTAACTGCTCGAATGAACTCTATCAGCATTCCTAGGGGTAACATAAAAGCTCTTTGCTTTTAGGCCTATGAATTTTTAATTGTGTCCTTTACTGATCCGCCTCGAGAATAAACATCTTTTCATAGAATTTTGAAATTAGTCTTCTTTGGATGCAGCAATCACCTTAACAAAGGTATTTCCCCAACAGAAATTATCAGCAAGAATATGCAACGACGATTTAACATCGCCCAAAATCAAAAGAAGCCAAGTGAAAAATGAGAACATCAACGTACCAAAATAAGGATTTTCTTTTTTAGAGAAATGAAGATGTGTAGCCTCATGCACCAACATTCCAAGATAGTTCAATACAGCCGATCTGAAACAACAACATAAACAAGTAAACAAAGCAACAAAAGATAAACAACAAATAAATCAATAAACAAATTGTAAATATCCCTCATGTGATTCAAGTCTTAGAACAAATCGACATACATAGAAATGTTAATAAATGAGTAGCATTCTTTAGATAAATCAAAAAAATATGCGATGCATATGTGGCATGTTCTCTTATAAATTCAAAAGAAGCCAACGGAATCTCTCCTCTTATTAATAGTACGCTATATAGCATTCGGTTATTGAAAACGTCCATTACAGATTTGTAGAGAAGAGAGGACATCAGTAAAGTTAATTTGACGTTAATCAAGAAATTTGCATATTAGGAAAATACCTCGAACTTGGTACGAGTGATAGAACTTTCTCGGCAGGTTCAACGAGATGCGCCATCGAATTAGATGCCCAAAATGGACGAAGTACACGATAGATCGAGCTTGCATCATCGACTTTTGATGCAACTGCTTGAAAATCAGATATTGCTTTTACCTATAATAAATGTACAAATATTTAAATAAATTATAAATATATATAAATAGCTATGAATAAATAAATAAATAAATAAATAAATAATAAATATCTATTTAATATTTAAATATATAAATTTTTTTAATGTATCATTTAATGAACATAGAGTCAGATAGGTAGTGATAATAAAAATGAAAGAATAAAAGGTGCAGAAATAATCGAAGAACGGTGAAATGGATCGATGAGACCCAACTACCATCGACTTTTGAATATTTAATCTCAATATTTATTAAAGCAATTAAATATTTTTGGTGTCCCCAGGAAGCTTTTTTCTCACAAGAAATCGGCAAGGTCGCATTCGCTTACATGGAGACAAGCTTATCGATCTACCTATTCGGTAGTTTTACCTCACAAATCGTAATTTTGTGGTGGGTGGTAACGGGAAAGGGGGAGTGATCCCAATCAGTTATGGAAAACAAAACAGTTATGAAGGTGGCTGGCCAATTTTTGTATTGTATTTGAATGATGCAGAAAAAAAAGAATTTCCTGTGAATTTTTATGAATAGAAGGAGGACGGATGGGGAGAGATGAAGGAGACGATGGGAGAGAGGGGCAATGAAACGCCGCAAAATTCACTTCGGAAACAGATGGAAGAAAGAGGGGTAACAATGTTTGTAAAAATGCTTCATTAAACCTTTATAGGGAATGATAAAACACTTCATTCGTTATTGGCTCCCAGTATTGAAGGTATTATTCATGGCTGTGGAAACATCAAACGGCAATGATGCACTTTCGCATTGAGATTCTCTTACCCCTCTCCCTCTCCCCCCCCCCCCCCGCCTCCCCTTTCAGTCCTGCAGTTCTATGACGATGGGATGGCTATAGATCACTGCTAAACCTTTGAATTTCCGTTGACTTCAAGTGCAAAAAACGTACTTGAATTTTGGGCTAAGCGCAAAAACCTGGAAGTAAAATTGTCCTCTAAAAATGAATATTAGTAATAATAATAAAATAACCGTCGAATTGTCAGGCGTAGAGCGTATAGAATCCATCGCCGACGGTGGACGACCTGTTTGAGACATCCCCACCCGGTGATGACGGAACTACCGCCAGGTAAAATCAAGAAATTCTCGTGTTTAAGATATCCCCTAAAAACATATAAATGAATAAAATCAATTTTTATATATTTTATGACAATATTCTTCGTTTAAGTAGAAACGTTAAAAAATGCTACTCCGAGGGTCTTAAGATTGCAGCGTTCTATTCGTTCATCCCTATTTACATATTAATGAGGAAATATGAAGGGTAAACTAATAGTATCGAAATTATTAAGTATATAACGATATATCGAAATTACTAAAGTATATAACTCTACCTTGACACTGACACTAATCATTCTATGAGATTGCAGGTGCAACAGGTATAACAACAACTCTTTGTAAAATGAATTGATTTATTTTGAGAAAAAGGAATAAAAAGTTTCGATAATAAAAAGTTTTGGTGTTCTTTAACGTAAGACCTGGACTTTCGTCAAGGTGTACTAAATTAATACAAAAGAAATGAAGCATTACAATGCGCTCTTGGAATTTTTTTTTTCGATACTGAAATTCAGCAATGATAATATAGAGGAATTTTATATAAAACGAGTTTTTTTTTTTTTTTTTTTTTTAGACTCAAATGATTTGTAAAAACCGATTTTGAGTTGAATTTATGATTCATTTCGACAAAAAATTTTTCAGCTTTCTTCAAAGCTTGCCTAATTACCCAATGATACGAGCGATGCGTAGGTAAAAGGATGGGGTAGGTGGGGGAGGGGGGGAGGGGGGAGGGAAGGAACGAGCTAAGCTCCGTTTGCGCTTCACAGCTAGTGTGCCATCGTTCTCTGCAATTGTGCCTAATATTTTTTTATTGTTTAACCCTCTTAGTGTTCCTTTCACACATATGTCTGAAGTAAAAACCTGAAGAGAGGAACATGAAATGAACTGTAAAAAAATATGAATGACGTATTCGCACAAACCACAAAAAACACCACCCATCGTGTTGTCTTACGTTAAGCTAGTGAATATGCGCGAGGCAGCTTAGTTCGAGATCGAAAGTGCTGAACCGCGTGCACACGTTACGAAGCACAGGATGCCTAGACATAAACTGCCATCCGAGATGATCTCAGCGGGGAGAGGGGGTCAGAGAGAGAGATGAAGGGAAGACAAGGAAACGTCCAAATAGAAAACCTTTTTCTCGAAAGTGAAAGGGTTTGAAGTAGCGTAAAAAATTAACCTTTGCTGTAAGGATCCGAACCGATTTGCCGCGTTTTACTGGATATCTTGATATGCAATGTTCTGGATACTTTCCACTTTTTTTTGGCAACCAAATCTTGAAGCCAAAAATATTTCCAGAAAACCTGAGAAAACTTAAGACAATCGTCGACCGCTGAAAATAATCATACATTCGGTGACCGAC
>JAAVTS010003241.1:0-16613 GCA_022845575.1 Baylisascaris ailuri | reverse complement strand
TATGTACATACATAATAGGATTGATGTTTGCGTATATAGTGTTATATGTATATTAGAAATATGTAAATGCATATTAAATATAAATATAAGCTTGAGAGATTAACAGGACGGATGAAACCTATGTAATAAATGAAAGAGGTTCACGATGGGAAGCGGAAAAGTAGAGGTTCGCGACAGGTAACGAAGCCAGAATTTGATTCCATCCGTGAAACTATGGAAATGGGTTGAGCGCTACTTAGGTCATTTAAAAGGTGCCCCGAAGAAGACAAGGATCAGATTTTGCTAACCATTAAGTGGTCGCGGACCAATTCAAAGCCCAGGTAATGGTAAGCTAAATCAAAATGACCACGTAACCCAAGAGCAGTAATCCATCTAGTTTAAATCTGTTATCCCTGTGTTATGATATTATTTCGTTCTCCCATTTTGGTCCTTACTTCACTCTTACGATTTTTAATCAATCTCATTGAGGTATTTTCTTGTTTAATTTATTATTTCTCTCTATATATTATTTCTCTTTATTTCTCTCTATGATTATATAATCATTAAATGTGTTATATTCATTCTGCCTAATGCATGTATTTTATGTTTTTTGCATCAATGTTTTATATTTTTCATTTTTACTGTAATATCGGCATTTCACTAATTATTGCAGTTTTATTTATTCGCATAATTTGAACCAAAAAAAAAAAATCTTCTAAACTCAATTTGGCGCAATTTCTTCTCTCGATTAGGATCGTATTTAATTCAAATCCATGCAAGTTTTATTGGTGAGTCGTAACGGAATCCTCAATTAACTATCGTTTTGCTTCTTTAAGATGCTTCCAGTATTTCATTAACTATGTTGCGTTACTCTTCCATCGATATACCCTTTTGTATAGATGTTTATTAAATCACTTTCAGCGGCGTTCTTCAACACAATGTCAACCAAAGATAGAAGCACCACTACAGTGCCGAAAAAGAAGAACGTTCAGGTGGTCGTCCGTGTGAGGTTTGTTCTTTTGCAAATTGGGCCTACTAGATAGGTTATTTCGTTTTGGGGTCGATTGAAATACCAGCAGCATTCATTCCCCACCACCCAGTCTCACCTGAACTCTATCGATTTGTAGGCCGAATAGTGATGGGTATGCATGACCGCTTAAACAGGATCCCCTACCATGCATTTTAACACTGAGCAGAGTTTACAAGATGTACTACCTTGAGCCGCTGCTCAAAGTGGATGCGAGAGGATGTATTCTTATTTCAACCACTCCATTAGATGTTTGTATTCTATTATGCAGGTGGTTGCCCGGGCGCTAAAGTCGATGAGACTTTTGCCTTTAGAGTAATAGACGTTGCAGGTTCACTCCTTATGAACACAAAGAAATGAAGTAAAAAAAAAATATTGCAGTGACAGTTAAATAATCAGTTGCTTTCAAAGTTTTCACTCATTTGAAGCGATTATTATAAAATAGGGAAGTATATTAGGGGCGAGTTGTATGACTTCATTAAATCGTTCGAAAGTTATTAATAATGAGAGGACTGCAAAAGGCGGAATAAATGATAAAATAAATCGTCGCAGAATCTCTTTTTACTAGAAGGAGGGGGGAGAGGGATGGACAAGATTTAATGATTGATGCTAATATTATCGAAGTTTTATTTCACGATAACGATACCTTAGTTGCACTTGAAAGAACTTTCAATAATTGAATCCTCTTTCCTCTTCGTTGGTTTATTTTCAAAAGAGGGCTGTTCTTGAATAAATCTTTCGCAATAATTTGCGGAAAATGGAAAATCTGGATTTTCGTCGAGTCCACATTGAGCAGTTAATAGATGACTGCATTAGTGAATCCCCGATCGCTGTTTCTGTTGGATATAGCTGCTTTCTATTGCTCGTTCCTCTCTTTGATTTATTTCGTATGAAAATATTCAAGAAAGCCAACCACTGATTTGTTTATGAGGGAGTCTCTGATTGAGTATTTGGAAGTGAAATTTGGGAAGTGTTTTATTTTATAAGTAAAGCTTGATTCACTATAACACTTTCATGGATGTGTTTATAAACGTATTGGCAGATGTGATGTTCTTTGATTTAAAGCAATCGTTGTTTAGTCGGGTGCTAGTTAATGGTAATGTTACAGGCCTCTCAGCGACAAAGAGAAGGCAGAGCGTGCCCATTTGGCGGTTCGTACAAATGGGCTGGCGCAAACGGTTTCGATTAAAGACCGATCTAATTGGCGAGAGTTCGGCCCCTTCGACAAGGTTTGTCTTCTTTGAATCTCGCGGATAAGATGTATAAGGGCTAGGAAGAACTTAAAGGGTTTTATTTAAGAAGACATAGTATGTCGTAAAAAACAGCTATATTCCCTCAAGAACACTTCTTGGGAGTGAGTGCCTTTTCATAAAAGTTCTCCCTCAACTAGTTCGTTAGTTGTTGCACCAATTCTGTTGACAAGAATTTATGCTTTTCGCTCCATCTCAAGCAAGTTTAAAAGCTGTACAGCATTTACACAGAATTCAGATGTTTGGCGCACGCTGTGTGTGAATGATGAAGCATAGTATATAATTGTTTAATGTGATAAGCGGAGGGTACTGCTGCAATAGGTGTTGATGGCTTAATGTTATATCAGGCACCTTTAATATTTTATGTGCATGTGATGACAGATACAACTGACAAGACTGCAGTGATGTGAATTCGATGCACCATACTACAAGGTTTCTGTTAAGTGCATTTCTCTATGAAAGCAGTCAGAAGTTTTTATTTTATTTTATTTTTTATATTTTGATTTTCATATTGAATAAAATAGAATGAAAAAAAAATGGTGTGCCGTTTTTGAAAAAAAATTGACACAGAAAAAAGGGCCGATTAATTAGGAATTTGATGTGTCGAGTTTCTCGAGAATGCACCTGCAGTTTACTGATGGCCAGTCTGTGAGATTGGCACAAGACGAAGCCGAACACGGAAATCATCGTCGTGTTTTATCCTATTTTAGCGTGTATAAAATGGTGATCCATTTGAGGTGTACGGGATGGATTCGTCGCAGTCGACCATCTATATGGATGTCGTCGATCCGTTGGTGAAAGAGGTCATTCAAGGCTACAATTGCACTATATTTGCGTATGTTTTAATTATGTCTAACCGTTGAAGATATCGGTGGTTTCATGCTTACGCTTTAAAACGGAAGGGTTGTTTTAAACAGAAAGATGAGAGTGATTGTGATTTCGCAGCATTGAAGACTAATCTTCCTTGGAAAATTTACGTTGCTATGCGGAGTCCTTGACTGACTTCGTTAGTGAGAATTGGTTAAAAGGACTCCATAAAGCTTAGGGTTAGTAAAAATCCCAGCGTCGTATGCGAGTGCTGCGTTGCATTTAATATCTAAGGGAATTTAATGTGCAGAAATCTTTAACGACCAATTTTAAGCTGCTTAGTCAATGATGTTATTGAGCCTTTAAGGTCTATCATATATCTTCTATATGTAAGTTCCACCACATTATTATTCATGTTTAAAAGTTGGCAAATGAACCTTTATTATTCCTCATAAGTTTATCTGCTGTATCTATGTGTTTAAAAAGCTTCAGCGATGAAATCGTTATTTAGAGGGTATCGATCTCCCATATGCCAACCTTATCCATCCCTTCGTTTTGCATTTAATAGCGAACATTTGAGATCGATATGCCTTTCGAATGTAATTCTTCTTCAGTCTATGAATTGTTTATTAAATTTGTACGCTCCGCATTGTTGCATCGTTATGAGGTGCCAATATTCCCATTCTTAGTCATCCATCTACTTCCTTCTCTATTCAAGTTATTTCCACGTAAATCTTCGCCAATTTTTGCTTTCGTTGCTTCCCCCCAGTTCGCGTCATTCTTCGATACATCACTACATATCTTCTCCTGTTGTTTTTCCGAATGGAAAAAAGTGGTTGCCGGAATGGGGCATTTACTACGATGAAAAGTTTATCATTTAGCGGACTGAGCATCTTCGATTTTTTCTTGTTAAGATTGTGGATGCGAGATGCTGATGATTTCGTGCACATTTCAGATATGGACAGACAGGAACCGGGAAAACGTTCACTATGGAAGGAGAGCACGATCCGGAGGGATCATATAGTTGGAGAGATGATCCTCGTATGGGTATCATCCCACGTGCATTGATGCAGATCTTCACCGAGCTCGATCAGCAAGTATGTCACCTTTTCCTTCGGTGGCCGTTATATGAAATCCGTTTATGCAAACCTGAGTGGATGAACATGGCGTATAAAATATGCACATTTTCCCAAGCGTATGAGAAGTGCCTACTGTAGAAGTGTTACCAAGAGCTCATGAAATTCAATACCTTATTCCGAAAATCATATGCATAAAAATTTTTCTTAATTTATTAGCTGCGAAGAAATCAAGGGAAATTAAAGAAATTAAGGGAAAAGAAAGAGAAATTAAGAAATTAAGGTGATGTAGATCAGTACTAATTAATGAAGAGTGCAGTTACTACTTTAAATGCTTTAATCGGTTGGTATTTACGCCTCTTTTGAATGGAACGTATTTATGTTTCACTGAACTGCATTGAAATTGCCTCAATTTATTTGAATAGTGTGTATAGATAAGGTCCTTTTTTTAATGGATAGATAACGTATGCAATTATCACTTAATATGTATTGATAAAAATGATTATAGGTTATGTGGTAATTGTTTCATTATTTTTAGGGAATGAATGCAACACTTTATAAGCGATTGCATTTGTAATGGCGGCATCTTATAGCTATCAATAAGAGATTTTCAGAAAGTAGAAGAATATTCGGTACGCGTCTCGTATGTGGAGTTGTACAATGAAGAACTGAATGATCTTTTGAACCGCTCAGAGCATACGCAAGCACGATTGAGGATATTCGAGGATGCAATAAGAAAGGTTTTCAATTTGTGCTTTTTTTTTTACGAAATCGATGAAAGTATGAATTGTGTTTTGCAATTTTGTCTTTAGTGATGATCTTGGGAATAGAGAAACTCGAGGTTTTCTTGATTTTCTCGTTTGTATTAAGTCACACATGATTTTACTCGACAACTGCTCTTCAGCAATGGAGAGGAAAGAGGTAGCTGCATAGACCTCATCGTTTTTCATGATGTAGTTCATTTTTCAGGGCTCGGTCTTAATCACAGGCCTCGAGGAGATTGCCGTCCGGGAGCGTGATGAAGTCTACGATCTGTTGCGTAGAGGGGCAGAAAAGAGAAAGACAGCAGCCACTTTCTTAAACTCTACTTCAAGGTAACGTGCTTAGGTTCAATTAAACTGCTGCCCATGGTGGTTGCCGGTCTCTAAAAGGAGGATGCTTTAAAAATCTTGGTGGCAGGAGGAGGGGGGTGGGGAAATTGATAGAGGGGATCTACAGATCTAAAGTCATTTGTAATCAGCGAAGGAGAAAAGACTCGCATGAAAAAAAAAAAAAAAAAAAACAATAGCAGTAAAAGCACCGCCATAGTGTTTCGCCACCATCAAGTGGCAGTGCGGTAAAAACCGGAAGGTATAACGAGGTTGAGGGGACATAAAAGCAAGTAAAAGGATCGGAATGATAAACAGATTAGATTCGAAAGAAAAGCAAGATGCCTCAAGTTAACAAATAGTAAGCATTATTCCGTGCATTCGGTCATTGCTAGAAATTTCCCATGTATTTATTCATTTTATAAGTTTTGCACTTCCTTTAAGTTTATCTCTCTTCTTGGTCGTTTCATTTAATTTGAGTTACTTTATTCCCACTTTCTTTGATTCTTCGTTTAACCTCCTCCCCGTCCCCACCCTTCCGCTTTCCCATCCGTCCCTCCAATTTCGTGCTAATTCTACATGCCTATTGTTGGTTAGTCTTTAAATGCCAGTTGATGAAAACGGAACGCTGTGTTAGTGCTTTTCGTTGATAATATATTTTGCGCATGGAAGAATCTCACCATTTTCGTTAACTCTATAATGTAACAGGCAATTATGCATATTGCATCGCTTACCCATAGAGTCGTAATAAAACCCAGTTTTTATTTTTTTTAAATTGTCTTCTTCAGTCCAATATAACAATTGGTGGAACGTGTCGCATAGTATTTTTAGGTATGATGGTGAAATCTCGGATGCACCAGTTGCATTATATTTGTTGTTACCAACACAGCGTTGAATGATTTGATTCTTAATGGGAAGTGTTAGGGAGATCAAACTGTGTTGGTAACGGCACTATAGGCTGTAAACCCTTCATTTCACTCAGTGGTGATAGTGGGTTACGTAAATGAATTGCCCTCATTTCGTTTGATTTAAACATTGAGATGTTGTTTGATGGTGATTTATACTGTGTTTTGATTTACTGAAAGATCTTTATTTCAGTCGATCGCACTCAGTATTCACAGTGACGGTGGTTATTCGAGAAAATTCGATGGGAGGTGAAGAGCTGATGAAACAAGGTAAACTCCATCTGGTCGACCTGGCTGGATCGGAGAACATTGGTCGTTCAGGTGCGATCGAAATGCGCGCCCGAGAAGCAGGTCAGAATTTATACTCATCTTTAAAACCAATTTTGGTAGTGGTTGCATTGCGTGGTAGCTTGTCAGAGGCATAATTTAAAAAAGGTTGATGCGAGTATTGTTCACCAAGTTCTCCAGTCTATTATAACTTCGAAAAGAGAATGAAGAGCAGTTCGCGAGTTCAGTCTATTCTGCTTTAGTGGATTTCAATGTCGTGAAAAGTGCAGAATGAAGAGGCAGAGTGTTGCAAAGTTTGCAACTTAGTGGCACATGAAAGTTTCTGAAAGTGTTTCACATCGACGAAGGGAAAGGCGAGAGCATATAAGCCTGATCGTTTCTCGTCGTTATCTGAACTCGATATTGTGATCTGAATTGGTTGTTAAAGTTTTTAGATGTGCACATTTGTTTGCTTTCAATATTGGTAATCATGACACTTTGTGGATATTTGCTTTTAATTTGCGTTTAAATAAAAATCTTGAAGAAATCATAATCGTCCGGTAAAACGTTTTTCGGGAATTACGTTAAAATTAAAGTAACGCAGTAATCCTTTCGACTGCAGTTTGTTTGCATCGCTTTTACTTGGATGCTATGTGTACTGTATATTTTTCTTTCCTTGAAGAGTGTCATAAACTCATCAATTTATGTAGGGGATGGTAGAGACAGGTCGATCCGTTTGATCATTTATAAATAAATAAATCTTAAGGCATGTTTGATTTCGATTGATTTTAATGGTTTCCTTTCAAGGTAATATCAATCAGTCACTCCTCACTCTGGGACGTGTAATAAAGGCATTAACAAGTGGAGCAGCTCATATTCCCTACAGGTTGGCTGTTTGCTATTCTTTTCGATGATGAGCTTGTTTTGCTACTATATAGGAGTGGTGATAAATTAGCACCTCTGTTTATTTATTTATTACTTTGGAAGGCTTTGCTAGCGAACTCAGTTGTTGATAAATTCATATCAGTCCAATGCGACCAAATCGCTTATACAATTTTCTGCTGTCTAGGTGTGAAAAAATTGTTTAGATTTAAGAGGTTTTGCTGAGTTCGCCATGAAAAACTAAATTTACTGTTGCATTATTTATTATTTATTGCAGGGAGAGTAAATTAACTCGTATCCTACAAGATTCACTCGGTGGTAAGACGATAACAACAGTTATTGCCACCTTATCGCCATCTTCAACCAATGTCGAGGTAATACTAATCCATTGTTATTGTTTTATTGAAATTCACTGCCATCACGATTACTCTGATAGGCAGAAGGGCTTGTTGTTAATAAATCTGAAATCTAAATGAAGCGGGAAGCTCAGATTTAGTGGAAAAATTTCTGAGGAGAGTAAGTGAAAGTGTTGATTTATGGCGATTGGAAGCCTATAGGAGTTTGTGGGATTAAAAACTCAGAACCACTTTCCCGTCATCCGTTTGATGAATCTCTAAGTGTTTTTCTGAGGGTGTCTACTTTTGGCAGTGAGTTAAACATATTTGAAGAGGATTTTAGAATTGTAAGAGCAGAGATATGAGGTTAACCGAAGAATAGTTAAGAATTTTAATCCGTGAATGCTTCTCAAACAACCTAAAACTAGTTTAGTGATCTATTGTCCTCATACCGAAATGTTTGCTTTTTTGTAGAGAGCAGGTCAGATACTTTGGGGAATATCTCTGAATAAATAAAGTCCCTACGTTTTCTAACGAGATTTCCTTGTCGAGAATGAAAGGTACATCTGTCCACTCGATTCTGGCAGGGCACGGCGACACTCTTTCCAGTGGTTCGTACATGCAAATATAAGTCACTTCTTCTCACTTTTATTATCAAAGGATGAATTTCATTTTTCAAATTTTAGAGAAAAGCAAGTCATTGTGGAGAGAAGGGAAATCCGCAGTTAATTGTTATTGCCATATAAGCTGTATTTCCTTTTCAGGAATCGATGAACACTCTGGAGTATGCGTCGAGCGCTAAAAATATCAAAAACCATCCAGAAATCAATCAGAAGCTCTCTCGGCGTGCTCTTCTTCGAGTAAGACAAATTGCTTTATGGATTGACAAAAATTTATTTGCTTCATTTATCGAATAATAGGATCTTAAGTGCATTTAAATCCGGCCAGATATCGAAGCAGCACTTTACTGTACCTTATTTTCGAATTGCTTAGTGACTTAGTTGTTTCGATTTAATTCCGAGGTGCATAATTCTTAAGCATTTCGAAACAAATTTCAATCATGAAAAGTCGTGATGAGAGTACAAATTCTGTGCTAGACATGTTGCCAAGGCGTGTTGGATGGAAGAGGAATGTTAGACGTAGAGAATCGTATTGCTCTTCAGGCAGGTATTTGAGTGAAACTTTCTTCACCACATTTGTTCTTAATGCATATGTTTTCATTGTTCCCTGTGTTTGCTTATGGTCTTATAGGGCTCCGAAAATTTGTAGGTGGTCGGGATTGAGTAAAAATCTGTGAGATTTACCTTAATTTCTTCAGTGTACTTTGCTGTCTGCATAATTTGTAAGCTGATTTATTGCTTTGTTGCTGTAACGAATTGCGAACTGCAGCAATACAATGATGAGCTGGAGAAGCTGAAGAGAGATCTGCAAGCGGCACGCGATAAGACTGGCATTTATCTCGACAAGGGTAATTTCGAGTAAGTCACTTTTATTGCAGATATTGTATGAAATGGTTTCACTCTTTGAATGGTAGGATATTAGGATCTGTTTCCTCTAACGCGTAAAATGGGGAACAAAGTAGTGAAAGTGGGAGGTGCTTTTGAGGCAGCAACCACCCATAAAGGGTTGTCCGAGCTGAATCTGGTGATCGGAGAAGTGATATATCGGAGCACATTATGCGATAACATTAGCTAAAGTAACGTAATGTATAATCTGTCGTGCACTTCAAACAGGTTTATGGAAGAAATGTTGCTTTATCACATGCCTACTTCGCCTCTTCCCTCTTATATGCGGTAGGTTAAGGTGGTAATTAAATCCAGATGTTTATTGGATGCCAACTCATCTTTTATCATATAATGACGAAACTAGCTGTAGGCGCTCTGATGGGAACATTTCTAGTCTTTGAGCGATTTGCTGAAAAGATTTCTGGGGCTTGCTCGTTGAATTACTGTCAAGTCACGTTTTTTTGAAACTAATAAGACTGTTGCTTCTTCGATTATCTTTACGCTTAGGTGCTAATTGAATTTAAAAGGATTGACTGCGATACATTTCAGGGAAATGCAAGCACGACTATCCGATCAGACGGAGCAAATCGACGATTTAACTGATAAACTTTCAGCAACGATGAGCCAACTCCAAACGGTATTTCATTTGAAACCGATATTGCATCAAATAGACAGACTTTTGGCATTTATTTGAAGTATTATTAGAAAGTAGAGGGTTGCAGATATCAAAATGGATTTTTTTATATATGTTGAGATTTTATGAAAGGAGAAGGGGATGCGATGAATATTTTGTGTTTCATCAAAAGAGAAGAAAATTGAACCGATTTATTGTTTGAAATACATCGATTCATAATATAAAGAAGTGATATAAATGGTAGAGCAAGAGCATTACATAACGGGTCATGTTTTGCTGAGATTTACCTATCGTTGTGCTTTTTTTCATCCTTGACAATCGTAGCGGCCTTTCACTTACCTACCGCATTACGTCGTTTTGAAATTCTTCGTCAATTGAATGTCTATTTCTCGAAATTTCTGTAAGCAGAAACAGTTCCTCGTTCTCCCTGTTGGTCAGTCTAGTAAATAAATAGATAAATTAATAAAGATTTGCATCCTGCTAAAATTTCGTGAACCGAAATGACCTCATTTAGTATAGAAAAAAGCCGGCTGCCGTTAAAATTTGATTTTTGAGGACTAGGTTTTGTTTAAAGTAATGCAATAAATGGTATATTTCTTCGCATGTATAATTTACAGTTGATGCAAGATATCGAAGTAATGGACGAGCATTATGCTAGAGCATATGAGCGATGTTTGCATCTAACCGAAAAGCTGAAGATACGAAACGACGAGATCGCCGCTTTGAAGCTGGTCCGTACTACTCATTCGAATCTTTTATCTCATAAACAACGGTACTGAAATTGGAATGGGAAAGTGGGGAAGAAATTCTCATCATTGGTTTGAAAGTTTTTGTTTTTGAAGGGATTCGGGTAGAAACCCCATGCTTTCACTTCGTCGTGACAACGATAGTGCTTTGAGGAGGCGGAGGGAGGGGGGGGGGGTTACTGTGTTGCTTTATTAACTCATTTGTTGGGCTAATTTCGCAATTGCAGGAGCTGGCCGAGACGAAGTCACAACTGAAGGATCAGAAGAAGGCAGTGAGCTTGCTGCAGGATGCTGGTGACTCATCACAATCTCAAGCTGTTGAGGTTTACCCATATTTCTTCCTTCAAAGTGCTATGCGTTTTTATGCGATCGATGTTATATTCGAAAGTATATTAGTATCAATAGATATTCAGAAAATATCTAAAGAGCTATTGCTCAATGAATGGATGTGTCAAGCATTGGGAAACGGTTGTTCCTTTTCACTAGACGAAATTCATTTATGCCATCCCACTCTTGAACTTCGTGGGATGGCATCATAGGTCGATGTGAGAGGTGATCTTAGGCTTTCAAGCAAACTTGACCATCTTGGCTACTTGACAGCCGCATATCGAGGCGAGAATGAAGATACACTCTTCATATGTGCCTATGATTTTTTTCCTATTGAAGACCATTAATTCATCCAAAAGTGTTCATGTTTTGGGGAGATTGGAATTTTTTCTAGAGAATTCTGAAATAATACTTTTTTTTTTTTGGAGTTCATCCATAAAGCGGAGCAAAATCCTATATAAGACCACAAGTGTCACGTTTTCATGGCCACTAGATTGGCCTTGGGGCGTTCTGAGCCCCCTATCCATTCCCAGCCACCTCTCTTTTCGATTTTTCTATAGTATTACTATTTGATTTTCGTACACTCCCTGTTACTTGAACTTGTTTTTAGCTAATTGAGAACTGCGTTTCGTTATCCGGAGATTTGGGTCTTGCGGTTGACAAGATCGATTCGTTGCGCGACATCTGCGCGAAGAATAGTGCTCAGTTGGAAGATTTGCATCGCAATCAGACTCTCGAGGCGCAAAATCTTGTGAAGCAAACTGATGAGTGGAACAAGTTCACCCAGGAGCAATCCTCACTAATCGACAGCCATTGCAGTAAGTTTATATGCCCGCTTCAGTATGCTTTTTTCTATAATTGCATATGCAAAAGCATATTGTGTTGTGGGGTAGTGGCGTTTGCACGCATGTGTGTATGTCTCGTTGTGATGAATTTTAGCATTGATGTTCTTCTTCACTCAGAAATTGGGGCCATGGAAATTAATTATGGGCAAATTTTCGAAGTTCTATTTGCATATTTTTAGGCGATTTACTAGAAAGATTAAAGAGTGGTGCAGGCAATTTGTCGGAGGAGATAGCGAAAATCGGTTCTCATATCGAAAAGTCGACGGTAGCAATGGAAGGCGCAATGAAGGTCGCACACGATGAGGCAGTCGCAGCAAGTGGTATTCATACGGACAGTGTCGTCGCTGCAATTGTATGTCTTCGTGTATTATTGATTTCACATTCCGTTGAAGCTGCGTTTCCCTTTGAACTGATATACGAAACGTCGTGGTTGTCAATTCTGATTTGGGGGACGGGAGTGAAAGTTGGATTTAGCTGATATGGTTTAATGGGTTGCTGATCGGTATTTTCATAATTTCAGGGCAGGCAGAGCGTTTCAATTTGCATTATATTTCAGGTGATGAGCTACTGTCTTTCTTATTGAGGCCTATTGCATTTTGATTTCTTTTCGCTGATGAGCATTTGAAACTAACGTTATAGCGCTTCCTCAATACTGTTCTTCTTTTTGCGAAGGCGTTCGTAAAAGTTTTTGTTCGACGATACTTGCAGATAACAATTTCAGGGTAATATGAAGTTGCTGCATGCACATTGCGTACACGTATTCAAGGCACTAGTGGAAGAGACGGACAAAAGACTAGATAATCTCTGTCAGCAACAGGCAGCTCTCGGCAAATCTATCGAAACACACGTGAGTTGCATGCTTATGTTTGGCATTGCCCCTCGATTGGTCGGATTGATGCTTGATTCCCATGTGTGCGCTTATTCACTTTTTCTTGTCATCGAAGTAAATTAGAAGGGAATGTGAGGATTGAACAAGATTTGCGATATAGAGATGTATGCAACGAAGGGGTCACTTTAGTTGTTGTTAACTGCACTCGAACGCTTTAGTTGTTAATATATGCATGAATGAGTGTTAGATTGCACTGATAGTAGGCAGTCCAGTTATCTTAAGAGGGAAGAATACTGTGCTGATTGCAGTGGGTTTAGAAAGGATATAGCTGCGAGATAATTTAGGGAGGGGTGATCGTACAAGAGGAGAGTGTGATAATCGACTTATAAGATGGTCAACGAAGGGAGTGAGTATTGCTGAACGTGGTTCTACAAACGTTTTGCATATTACCTTAAGGTGCAAATTCCTAATTTCCTACTGGCAGTGTGGCAACTATGAAACTTTGCTAACCCTAAATGTAGCACCATTTTCATGCTTCAAAATTTGTTGACGAATCTTAGCGTAGTTTAGCTGTGATCTTTCGGTCATTGTTTGAATGACACAATTTGAAAGTAAACTGTAGAGGTGCATATGGGCTGGATGTTAGGATGCGTTTCATAATTGCTTCATTTCAGTTGATCGAGGAAAAACGCTTAAATGATCAACTTTTGAGCGAAAGGATGAGCCAGCAGAAATGTCTCACTGAGCTGAAAGAAGACTTCCGCTTGAAGGTTATCCAGCAATTGCACTCTTGCAGAGTTTCGTGACGTGAAAACAGTAGAGAGGGTTTGCTCGCTCATTGATGGTTGATGAGGATTACCGAAGGGCTTCTGAAAGTTTTGCGACCATTCATTATTCTATTTCTTTGTGGCCTGTCTGGTAAAAATATGTCGGGGGTGGAAGTTGTGCACGACAAAAATATGCGCTTTTTATGCATTTTCAGTGGAACTCAAAAGTATAGATGGGTTAGATGTATAGCTGATTGTCTTAATATCGTTTTCTTGTATTCACGAGAGAGTAGGAATAAAGAGGTCCAAAATCCCTAAGATTATTGACAAGGCTGTTAGCCAAAATGGACGACGAGAAAGGAATTTCTCCCTCCGATGATATGAAGACATATTGGCAATCATGCATGAAGTAAATCATCGAATTTTTGTGATAGCTCACGATCTTATCTGAAGTGCCTGATGAACTTCAAAAGAAGAACATTTCTGCCGCGTTTTCTTGATGTCAGTATTTTGATTGTTTTCCTCTCTCAAGTTTGTATTGTTTTGCAGCTGGAATCGATGACAGCGAATTTCTTCGCATCGCACGATTCGATGGCAAATAAAATGATTGATGCAATCAATAAGGAAGGTGAAGAACGATCGTTGCGATCATCGACATTCTATGCTATGCAGACGGCTAAACTTAATGCCGGAAGTGTTGAGATGAATGAATTGCGATGTGCGACTAGCAATGCCACTGGTGAGCTTGAACAGAAGGCGGCATTGTTCACAGATGTAAGTGATGAATATTATAATTTCTGTCTGAATAATGCGATATAAGCCTCATTCTGAGTTCTGCTGTTAACTGTTTTAAATCGAAACTGCGTTTATGAATTTGTGCCTAATTGGATTTTTCAATCTTTATTTCGTTGTTTATGTTTTTAGAGGTGTTAGATGAAGATGTCGTTGATCGTTATTTAAATCGCTTTTATGCTTATGGTTAGCACATCTATAGTGAGCAATTTTTTATGAAGGTCTGTAACAGTGGAGTTAATTGCAACTCTCGTGGCATTTTTATTTCTACTGTTGAAGGAATAATCCTTGTTATCAGTGGGTGGGATGGGAAGAGGGTTGTTCAGTTGTTAGAGACAATAACATTTGGATATACGCAAAAGCGCCTTTGGTGGCTAAGTTCTTCTGGGATTGTGTTCATATCAAAGCTATGAGGACATCTCACAGTTTCATCAATTATTTAAGAATTTTAGGATATAGTTGACGATCTGTGAAAATTGTAAGCGTGTGATTTCGGTTACATTGTGCATTCCTCATTGATTTGCATACTACTTATATGATATGATGGTGGCACATTATTGAAGTGAACTTCCTAGTTACCATTTAGGAATCATGTTCTATGTAATTTAAGAGTGAGGAAAAATTGGTGGCCGAAGTCATGGAGGAGAAGACTCGAAAGATTGCGAAAAGCGAGTCATTGAAGACATCCATCGAGCTTTATTCCACCGAGGTAAGTTTGATCGGAAATTTTGTAGAATCTCGTCATAGAATCTGTGTTTATTAGCACTCGATTGCTGTTAAAGGGAGAAGAGAAGTTTTTCTCAGGCACAAGCGAAGATCCATTTATTGCTTAATGCTGCACCTGCATTGCCACTGTTGCTATTGGCGATCGCATAGTTGATAACGGTGGAAATTGGGCTACTTTGGAATGTTCAGTGGATAGCTCCGCATCCTGAGTGAAGAAAATAGGTTATAAGTCAGCGTGCATAACTTTTCAGCCGTGGATATTTCCTGGGATGTGGGAGAGGGTCCGAAAGGTGGGTCCAACATATTTGCTGCATTTAATTTTCAAGTTCCTTGCTCACCTCCAGGTCCTTCCGTGAAAAATGCAGGAAGTGCAGAATTCGGCGCACTAAGTAAAAGGAGCGGAGGAAACTGTAAGATCTGGGGTTTCGTTCCAATGATCAGCGTCCACAACCGTTGGCTTCTGTTGGTTTTAGTAACCACTACAAACTTTCACCCTTGTTTCAAGGACATGGGCCATGGGCATCATGTACCATTTCAAATTTGCGATTTTGTTGGGATCCTGCGAGAGCGCCATAGGTATTATTTTCACCTTTCCTAAGCCTCACTATTTGAAAACCACGTAGTTCACAAATTCACATTGTTCATCTAGGCCTACTCTAACTTGTGATTGTTGGTGGGCGAGGTCTGACGTGGCAAAGAAATATTCGTTTTCCATCATGATTTGATGTTCTGTTCGTTTTCAGATGCGTTCTTTCACGGCTGCCGAATGTCAGTTGGCAAATAAAAATGTCGTGTCGCTGGTGAAGGCGGTTAAAGATTCAGCTGCTGAAATCGCCGATACTGCCACTCTTGTTGTGAGTGGTCACTGTTATTTAAAGCCTCCGAATGCAGTAGTGGCACATTAATTAGAGTGTTAGATATCCGTTAATTATGAATGCGGGGCTTTTTGAAAATAGGTGAATGTCATTGATGAGGGGAGAAAAGAGGAGCTGGGAGGGGAGAAGGGAAGGTTAGGGACTGACGTTGTCAATCACCTGGTTACATCAAATATATCGTTAAACACAATTTATCTTCTCAGTTGCATTTCAAACTGAGCAAGTTTTTAAAGGGAGATTTGAAAAGACAAGTAGAATTTCAGAATGTGTCTTTTTGTAAAGTGAGATTTGTTTCTAATTAAGTGAAGGAAACGTGAGTAAATCTTTGAGCGTTGATATAATGACTGGTGATTATAACGAAACATAGATGTCTGGGATTACGATTGAGGGAGGTGCTGAAGTGGTAATGAAGCGAGATAGAAATACAGCACATCTGATACAATTCTATTCCCTAGTTCCTGTCTGTGCTTCACCAGAATCCTTAAAAATTCCGCCTTACCACAACGACTAACCGAAGTTAAGTGAGCCAAGAACTTCTAATGTGTAAAGTGGTAGTTTTAAATTTTCAACGGTTTAAGCATTCGGAGAATAAACATGAGGGATTTCCGTTTTTCAGGCTTCAAGCGGCGAGTCGAGCTTGAATAAGGTGAAGGAAACTGTAACTAAATCACAAAAAGAATTCGACGATTTCATCAGCAACAAGTTCGAGAGAGTCATCTCTACTGGTAACTTATAACTTATACTTTTAAGTGCAAAATATAGGGGAAAGCTTTATGATAGAGGAAGAGATATTTTATCAATTTGGCTTTATTTCGGTGGTGGTTTACGTTCAATAAAAGGAAGGGAGCAAATACTTTTGTCATCCGTACTATGAAATTTAGAACTTTCGCGGTGTTGGGAGAAGAGATGAATTCTTCATCGTATGTTGTGTGTGTTTGTTTGTTTGTTTGT
>JAAVTS010003240.1:0-18133 GCA_022845575.1 Baylisascaris ailuri | reverse complement strand
TCATTTACGTACTGAGGTCATCCCAAACATATATTAACGAATATCTTGAAAATAACAATAATCTCGTAAGCTGCTAAAAAAACGAAGGAACAAAAAAAAATCCACTCATTTTAAGAACAACATAGACGAAAACAAGTTGTGATGAGCGGATGAAGAAAAAAATTTACGTTCCATCCTACGTTTTGCTAATCTCAAGACTTGTTCAAATGTCCATAAGTACTTCCGCATGGAGCGAAAAATTTTGCTTAGCTAAAAATAGTTTTTTTTTTTTCAAAAATGTTCGATTAGCAAAATGATTGCTGTTGTGGAATGAAACATTTTATAAATTTATAATTCTATGCTAATCAATTTCGTCACAAGAACGTTTTTATTCTTTTTGAGGTGGCGGTCGGTATGTTGATGACGGCAGCAATTTGTAACGATTTGGTTTTATCGTTTATCCATGAGAAAGTACCGCAACAGCCTCCACTCCCAGATGTGGCGTTCCAGCATACACCTTATATACCTTGGGCACTCGTTCTCTCCGAATATTTGATGCTATCTTCGTTTGCAGTAATGTCTATCGTTACCCTAATGCACAGGCATCGTTGGATCATTCTTAGGTAGGTTTTCCGCTTTCAGTCAAATTTTTTATCGATATTCGAATGCATATTTATAGTTGTCAGAATATGCACTGATCATCATAGTTCGTGAAAATGTTTTGCATTGTAGTGTTGATTTTTATGAAGTTATAATTTTATATGTTATAGGTTGATTACAGTGAAGAAACTTTCACTGTCGATTTCTTTTAGCGTTGTAGTTGCTTCACGGGAATATGCCATCTTAGCAGTTTGTTTGCTTTATGATTTCCCCTGTTTGATTGCACCCATATAACAGTTTCAACCAATGTGAACGCGGGTATTCTATTCTGTTGCTTTGAAAACATTGTCGCTTGCGTTTCTAATTATCCACCTATTAATGAAGAATATTTGCAATTTCCAGATTAATTATAAAGTAACAGGAGGCCTATTTTGAACACTCTTCTATCAAAACTTGTTGGTAAAATTTGATGGTTATTTGAAAGTAGGAAAATGTTGTCAACTTGCATAATTTCAACGATATTCGGCGTTTTCTTTTCTTCAATTTAAGAATATTAATCATTCACCACCAATAAGTGCATCAAATTTAGGCGAATTGCTTTTATTGGCTCATTACTTTATTTTGGTCGATGCGTAACGATGTTTGTCACGCAAGTACCCGTTGCGGATCCAAATTATTACTGCGCACCGCATCTCACGGTAAGGATTAAAAAAAAATATTTTATCTGATTTCTTAAAAAATAACAATTTTCTCTTTGGCAGTAGAATTTTTACGATACGGCCAGTCCCGGAAATCAATGTGTACTATTATGATTGTGTAAACTTCTGGAAATGCTACTACCGGAAGTACTATTTGAATCATGAGTAATTTCGATATGTGATAAACAAATATGGCCCTTGTGAAATCCCCATCTATACTAGCGACTAAATTTTTTGTGAAGTTGCAGCAATAAATAAAGAAGTAATCCAGAAACTTGTTCTACGCGCCAGCCAGGATAATCTATATAGAAAGAAACGAGTAATCGGAATACGGCAAGTTCTAGGTAACCTTTAGCTACAACGTATTCGCTTTTTGGCCTGTGCCAAGTTTTAGAGCTCTAACAATTCAACACTGTCAAGTGTATGAATTGTTGTTTGGTCATTTTATTTGTGATTCTCCTTTTAGGGTGCCGATTTGAATTTATGGAATATTATCTTACGTGCTTTTCGCACTGTAAGTGGAATCGGTTTGAAAATCAATGGAAAGCATACGTTATGTGGTGATTATATCTACAGTGGTCATACAGTGGTGCTCGTCACGAGTTGTCTCTTTATCAGAGAATGTAAGTAATTTCATTCTTTAAAAAAGAATTTCTTGCAATGTTATCCCTCTCAAGCATATAAATATTTATCATTTAAAATATTTTTGTAATTAGTAAGTTATGATCTGCTATTATAGCATCGCAATCGGATTATCTTAGTTTTTTTTGTTTTTTTTTTCTTTTTGGGAATGGTGACTTCAGACTGAAAAATGATTCCTTTTAAAGCATTTTTAGATTGTTTTATGGCTGAAGTATCCAATCGCTCATGGTTATATAGTTTGGTTTTTTTTTCATTCATTTGCACCCATTCCTCGAAAGAGATTTCATTTACATTCGTATAAACCCTTCATATCAATACAATTAACCATCGTTGCGCACATCGATTTCCTATGCAGAAGAGTCTTTAATTATGTGCTCATAGTATTCCATTATTCAAGCATCGTTTATGACTGCAAGTTATTGCAATGGTAAATTAATCTGAAAGAGGGTAAATTGAATATGAACGTTGCTAATCGTTCTAGGGAACATTGATAATGGAACACCATTTCAATAATTTCAATGATGCCCTACTAAAGCATCCGTTCCAGATAGAAACTGCATACACAATACCTACTACAAACAATTAGCGCCGTTAAGTAATTAGTGGTCAGTATCCTGCTTAATCGAGCTAGTTTTCGTCTTAGAGTTGTACGGAAGCATGTCGCTTGCAGATAGTCCACGACGCTGGAAGCCACTACATTTTTTCTCGCTTATGGTCTCAGCGGCTGGAGTTATATTATTGCTTATATCGAGAGGACATTACAGTATTGACGTCATTATATCCTACTGGATTAGCACAAGAGTCTTCTGGACCTACCATACGTTGGCTGCATATCCAAGCCTCAAGGCAAGCTCGTTCATTTCATTCGACAATTTATTTGACTTGGCTAGGAGCAAAATTAGAGTAATCGGCTGCTTAAAAAATCACAGGCGAAAAATTTGGCGAAATTTTTTCCTCGCGATAGTTTGATATTATTGCGTGTAAATTTACACAATGTGCTTGTTTTTTTTGTTTTTGTTTTTTTTTTTTATTAACGGCTTCTCGACTTAGGGTTTTCTTACGAAGGGGAAATGTTTGTTCGTTCATTTTTGCCATCATCGATAAAGGCGTTTCAAAAAACGAAAGGAAATGTGGGTAGTTTATGAAGTGGAAATTACAACAAATCTGTTTGACACATTTGTTTGCGATCTTAAAAAAATCCATATCGCACCGTTTCACTCTCTGAAAAAAAGTAACTGAACCATTTAGTGCATTTTTTACAAATGTCATATGTTTTCCAACCACGTTTCCATTCATTTGAAGTATTTTTGCAGTGGGCATTTAGCTGTATTCCAAACCGGTTTGGGTTAGCTGAATGATTTGATGATGATGATGATGATGATGATGATGATGATGAACTGTTCTTTGTTATATCAATTTTCTTATCGGCTGTATATGGAAAATAATACTCGTGTGTATCTAAGCATAACAACAATCGGTACTACCTATTAGAAATATTGTTATATCTTCCATCACAGGAAAATCTTGTCAACGCGTTAGCAGAAGTAAGAACCATAAAACAAAATAAGAAGAGGACACTGAAAGTGTCACGGATACCAAAAGAAGGTTCCCGTGGCTCTGTCAGTGGGGAAAGGTCCAAAATAATCCATGAGAACTGTGTGCTATTAAAGTAGAAAGTTATGACGTTGCTGGTTTGATACTGCAAACTTTTAAAACAAAAGAAAAAAAAACGGTTTAGCGGGCCATTTTAATGCATGAAATATTATACAGGTACTGGGATGTAAAGTGCAATAAAGTCATGAGTATTATTTTATATTGGGAATGCTCGATAGCAGTTAAGGGTGCGTTCAGAAAACCATCAATTCCAGCCTTCCTTTTAGGAAAGATGGCCTATTTCTCTATGTTTTTCCTGAAAAAGCGATTCTATTGAAAACGTTTCATATCTACTTCAATGTGTACTTTGGCCAATATCACTTTTCTGCATGTCTACGAATATACTTATTCAATCATTTGTTTCCTGGACATATACAAAATGCTTTGCCATACATCAAGATTCAAAAAAAAAAAAAAAAAAGAAATTCAAGCCACAAGTTCATTTCGAATCGATATCTGCTGTTCTAGAAACTGTTTAAAGTGGATTAAGTTTACCTTTCTCACTATGACACTTCAAAAAGGTGCATCGAAGTTTTAATGGGCCAAAATAATTTATTACACGCGATCATCCTATCGGCACTAAATGACGCTAAATGGGGTAGATTTTTTCTTCGCTTATTAACTAGCGGCGACATTTTTCAGGATTCAGGATCACATCATAATCACTTGTCGAAATTGTATTGGTTCCCATTGTTCAAATATATGGAATGCAATATTCATAAGCCAATCCCAAGGAAGTTAGTGAATAATTTTTTTTTTTTCATTCAGTTTCAGAATTTCCCACTTGCTGAACGCATTATGGCGAGATATTTTATATATTTAGAGATATCTACTGATATGCCTAAAAGCTTCATTTCTGCAATCACTGGAGCTAGATATACCAAATTTGGCTGATGTTACCCATATCATACCGTTGCCTGTACCAGTTACTTCAAAAGTTGTTGGTGTTTAAAACTGCAAAAAAAAACTGCATGTTTGGAAACAGTTAAGTCAGTTATTGTGAGTTTCGCTTATGCGACTCATCACATCGAATATACCAATGTTCCTTTATTTTTCTTCGAGAGTTTCTGACACGTATCGGTCTCTTAAGCGAGATGGCCAAAGCGGATATTATGCGGGTCATCTGTCACTCCTCTTCATCGGCTGTTTTTACCTAGATTTCTTCGATTATGCAATTATTTTGGTATCATTCAGTGCTACAGTTTAGATAAATGAACGATGAAATGTTCGAAATGAATAAATTTCTACGAGATTTTTCCTCGCACAAAAAAACTTATGTTGTTTTTTTGCAGATTCGATTGGCCATTTCCGATAATGGAGTGGCGCTCACGTGCAGCCCTTCAATCATGTAAATCTAACACCTTATAGTATATATTGTGTTGTGCTGAGTGGCTTCTCCGAATTGCACAAATGTTTCCATTAGCAAAGGCATATACGATATCGTAATATCCTATATTTGAAGTATATTATTCGAACAACCAAAGATGCTCATCTTCGAGCAATTATCAATTAATAGCTCTTATTAGACAGTAATTTTATAGCTGTTGCATATATATGTGAAGAGTAATCTCACACATGACTATGGTTTTGTAAATATTTCGATGAGATTCGTCATTGCGAATGTGTTATCATTTTCATAGACGGAAGTTTCCTATCCAATCAAATGCTTTTCGCACACTTTTGTTGGAAATCATCCACAGCGGTTCCCTCTTTTTCCGGCCATTCCAAATTACTTCACTAGTGCATTCGGAATATTTGCATTGCGATTGTATCCGCGATAATAGTTTTTGTGAAATTCAATGTTGGAATTGTTTTTCCAATAAAAGCGCTCCCATCTGGGCAATGATAGTCCATCTTAACGCATTTCGCTCTAAACGAATCAGATAACTGAGAGTGAGCTCAAACAATATTCTTGCCATCTCGAAGATTCGTTTCTACTTAATGTTGATTATTTGTTTTATTCGCTAATACGCAAACAAAGTTTGCTGCAGCAGTCAGCCGGCTGGAAATTACTCCTACGAAAGAAGTCTTTTTCATATTGAACGCTAACGGAAGTGTTTCTATGCTAAATTGTGAAGAACTGCAGAAGCAAAATGGTTTTGCGTTGTTTGCTCTGTCGTACATTCATTCGTTGTTGTCAGCATTCCATTTCATTTGTTGTTGTTTTTCTTTTTTTTTTTTCGCTCAAAGATTGCTCTTTTATGTTGTAATATTTCTCATTACAAATCCCAACATGAGATTTCAACGAAAATTAAATTCTTATCACTGTTCTATAGAAAAAATTGTTTACTAATTTCTAAGCATAGATCATAACTGCTTAGCATTCCATCGATTTGCTTATAAGTTGTTTGCTGAATGCATCTACGAAATAACTGCTGAAATTTGAATCATTTACCTCTAATTGTTACATGCTATTGAAGCGAAAGTATTTTTGCTAGAAAAATTCTTTTTTTTTTTTTTAAATATTATGTGAGCGAAAGTTCTATGTTGACTCGCATAAATAGGCGTCATTTGTGAATGAGAAAGGATCAAATCTCAGAAACAAAAGTTCTGCTCTATGCGAAATTCTCTCAGCATATCTTGAATTGCATCTAGCACTCTAATCAAGGAGGCAACATTGCCTCACTCCTACCATTCGAATGTGCTCGATACGCTGAATGTTCATTCAATCGTTTACTGTTTGTGGATGTCTTCAGCATTCCTGTTGAAAACAACCTATTAGCGGTAGCCATGGTGTAGCAGTTTTTAGAGTGAAGGTATACAAACACCGTTCGCTTTTAATTTTCATTTAGTTCGTTTTCCTTGCGCAGTATTAGATCGAGTTAGCAGTAAAAGACGGATATTCATTCATAGGCACATTCTGGAGCAAATTTAGTCCCAAATATATGCCGGGTTATAGAAACATTCAAGGGGGAAGTCGCTGCCTTTGAGCTCAAAGATTGTTTAGTTCGGCAATATGAATTTATTAATGAAATAATTTGAAGTGTTCTTCGAAATTAGAAAATCTTCGACCTTTTGCTTCCTGCATCTTTCGGCAACAAAGATCGTGTTGTTGAATTCTGCTTTCCTCACGCAGTTGTTATTTTATCGCTTCAGCTTTATGACATATTTTCCTATTCATTTAGAAGTGCTATAGAGAATAGTTNTATTTCTCATTACAAATCCCAACATGAGATTTCAACGAAAATTAAATTCTTATCACTGTTCTATAGAAAAAATTGTTTACTAATTTCTAAGCATAGATCATAACTGCTTAGCATTCCATCGATTTGCTTATAAGTTGTTTGCTGAATGCATCTACGAAATAACTGCTGAAATTTGAATCATTTACCTCTAATTGTTACATGCTATTGAAGCGAAAGTATTTTTGCTAGAAAAATTCTTTTTTTTTTTTTTAAATATTATGTGAGCGAAAGTTCTATGTTGACTCGCATAAATAGGCGTCATTTGTGAATGAGAAAGGATCAAATCTCAGAAACAAAAGTTCTGCTCTATGCGAAATTCTCTCAGCATATCTTGAATTGCATCTAGCACTCTAATCAAGGAGGCAACATTGCCTCACTCCTACCATTCGAATGTGCTCGATACGCTGAATGTTCATTCAATCGTTTACTGTTTGTGGATGTCTTCAGCATTCCTGTTGAAAACAACCTATTAGCGGTAGCCATGGTGTAGCAGTTTTTAGAGTGAAGGTATACAAACACCGTTCGCTTTTAATTTTCATTTAGTTCGTTTTCCTTGCGCAGTATTAGATCGAGTTAGCAGTAAAAGACGGATATTCATTCATAGGCACATTCTGGAGCAAATTTAGTCCCAAATATATGCCGGGTTATAGAAACATTCAAGGGGGAAGTCGCTGCCTTTGAGCTCAAAGATTGTTTAGTTCGGCAATATGAATTTATTAATGAAATAATTTGAAGTGTTCTTCGAAATTAGAAAATCTTCGACCTTTTGCTTCCTGCATCTTTCGGCAACAAAGATCGTGTTGTTGAATTCTGCTTTCCTCACGCAGTTGTTATTTTATCGCTTCAGCTTTATGACATATTTTCCTATTCATTTAGAAGTGCTATAGAGAATAGTTGGAAATATTGTATGTAGTTATTGCTCTATTGCATTTTATTAAATGAGTCAAGAACTGTTGTTGCTCGACATGTTATACATGTATTTGCAATTCTTAGGCTTGTGTTTTAATATTTTCCATTATTCTTGCATGTTTTATCGCAGGTGTTTCGTAACGTTTTGATACTGGCTTTGAAAAAAAAATCTTCGCAACAAACTGCAATTTTTTATGGGGAGATTTTATTAAGAAGACAACTTTTTGTTATCCTGAACTATCCCATATATTGTNTTTTTTTTTTTTTTAAATATTATGTGAGCGAAAGTTCTATGTTGACTCGCATAAATAGGCGTCATTTGTGAATGAGAAAGGATCAAATCTCAGAAACAAAAGTTCTGCTCTATGCGAAATTCTCTCAGCATATCTTGAATTGCATCTAGCACTCTAATCAAGGAGGCAACATTGCCTCACTCCTACCATTCGAATGTGCTCGATACGCTGAATGTTCATTCAATCGTTTACTGTTTGTGGATGTCTTCAGCATTCCTGTTGAAAACAACCTATTAGCGGTAGCCATGGTGTAGCAGTTTTTAGAGTGAAGGTATACAAACACCGTTCGCTTTTAATTTTCATTTAGTTCGTTTTCCTTGCGCAGTATTAGATCGAGTTAGCAGTAAAAGACGGATATTCATTCATAGGCACATTCTGGAGCAAATTTAGTCCCAAATATATGCCGGGTTATAGAAACATTCAAGGGGGAAGTCGCTGCCTTTGAGCTCAAAGATTGTTTAGTTCGGCAATATGAATTTATTAATGAAATAATTTGAAGTGTTCTTCGAAATTAGAAAATCTTCGACCTTTTGCTTCCTGCATCTTTCGGCAACAAAGATCGTGTTGTTGAATTCTGCTTTCCTCACGCAGTTGTTATTTTATCGCTTCAGCTTTATGACATATTTTCCTATTCATTTAGAAGTGCTATAGAGAATAGTTGGAAATATTGTATGTAGTTATTGCTCTATTGCATTTTATTAAATGAGTCAAGAACTGTTGTTGCTCGACATGTTATACATGTATTTGCAATTCTTAGGCTTGTGTTTTAATATTTTCCATTATTCTTGCATGTTTTATCGCAGGTGTTTCGTAACGTTTTGATACTGGCTTTGAAAAAAAAATCTTCGCAACAAACTGCAATTTTTTATGGGGAGATTTTATTAAGAAGACAACTTTTTGTTATCCTGAACTATCCCATATATTGTAGAGTGATATTTCTTGTCATCTTCAAATAAAAGATATCATACTATAAACTGGGACTGTAATTATGTTCTGCCTCAGCAATTGGATCATAATTTTTGGGTGTTTANNNAAAAGAAAATTTTTTAACTTCATCTTATCTATATATCGATGGGAAATACCATCTGTGAACGGAAGTATTAGCAAAAGATTTAAATGATTGCGACTCGTTTCTTAACTTATTTAGGTGACCGTAATATCAGTATGGCGCCATCAAAAGTTTGTTTTCGTGGGAATGAAGCGTTAGTGAATCAGATTACTTCCATCGTCAACACTTTTTATCAGAAGCAATAAGGTTTTCATCATACAAATCACATACCTTTATCGTATTGCATAGAATGAAAATTTCCTTCAATTGTACAGAAAGCAGAAGGCAACATTGAATGCATCACAGCTATCCTGTGGAAATGCTTCGTTAATAGAATTGTCATTATTGAGAAGTGAATAATTGAGGGCTGTTTTGAACGCTATAATTGTGGCATTTTATCGCTTGTAAAAGATGACAGTTATTGGCAGTCCTCATTTCATTGAACAGTACTTTTTTTTTTTGATTTTTGCCCATGAATCATTAACAACCGTTCGGCAATTTAGTAACGACAAAATGCTTCACCTCTACTTCTTTAATATAAGACGTTCTTCAAGAAACAGAAGCATAATGACTGTTTAGAAGCTCACACGCTTTGAAGTAATGCATAGGTATACACGATACCACTTATTGTGATGTGCTTTTGTGGGAGCGAAAGTTCCATCATCACTTCAAAAGGCACGTCCACCCCACTCGAATTAGATTATTATTTTTTTTTTTGGGGGGGGGGGGGACAGAATTGCCGTTAAAACGTTTACGAAGGATTTGTGCAGAAGCATGTATTCTGCACGTTTTTTGCATAGTTGCATAATTTTTTGTGCAAATTCTAAGGTGAAATCATCGGCAATGCGCAGCATATAGACCTGTCTCGACTGCCTGAGTTCATATTAATTTTTGGTGTTCCGCTAGCTGTTGGACCAAAAGCCGACAATTTCGGCATAGAGATTATAGCCAATTTGAATGAGGGATAGAACTTCGAGACAGCTGATGAATCGAACAACTTTAGAAAGAAGAAATGATTGAAATGGATATGCTTACCATTCTTTTTTTTTTTTTTCTGGACTCTCAGAGCGCAATTTCAATCCCTCGTACCCCTTCCGTCCCTCCTCTTGCAGATCTTGCAGTGATGATTCACAAATAAAAACTGAGATGTTTAACGCCTCAGATTTCTTGACAATCTTCGGTATTTTCTATGTTTAGTGGCAAAATTGAAGTAGAACAATGTTAGAGTAATATTTTTATAGAATTAGCTTCACTTTTAGAGATATACTTTTGCTATTAAAGGCATTCTTCGAGAGAACTTACGAGACGCACGATATGTATTGAAAACTGCTATAGAATCTGAACAAAACAATGAATCTGAATGCTTAACTGCAAGTTTATGAGAGAAATTGCGCGATAGTAAATTCAATTTTCGAGGTAACTTCCAGTGAGCAAAACATGCTTATTACATGAGGATCGATAAGTTCTTTTCGAATAACCCGTAAATGAATGTTGAACAGAAGTGTCAGCTGCTTTTGAATTAAATCGGTTGAAACACACAGCCGAGATCTTTCACCAGGTTCGACTCCTTCATTCAGCTCCGCTTTTTCCTCAGGATGCCATACTACTTCAGCAGACTAAAATCCGCAAGCACGAAACCGCACAGATCAGTATCGCGCATAATATGTATGCGCGTATGCCTGTGTCTGTGCGCCCGTGTGTGTCTGTGTTCATCAGTGTCTTTGTGTGTGTGTCTCTGTATGGGTCTCTGTGTGTGTGCCTGTGTGTGCGTGTGTCAGTGTCTGTGTGTGTGTCTGTGTGTGTCTATGTGTATGTGTGAGTGTTTTTGCGTGTCTGTGCGTGTCAGTATGTGTCCATTTATGTCTGCGTCTGTGTGTGTCTCTGTGCTTTCCCGTGTCCGTGCGCGTCTATCTGTGCCTATATGCCTCTGTGTGTGTCTCTCTGTGTGCCTGTATCTGCGCGTATGTCTGTGCCTGTTTATGTGTCTGTGTTTCGATGTGCTCTGTGTCTCTGTGTCTGTGTCTGCCTCTGTGCCTGCATGACCGCGTGTGTCCGTGTTTGTCTGTGTCTATGTGCATCTGTGTCTTTGTGTGCGTGCCTGTGAGTGTCTGCATGTGCTTGTGTGTCCGTATGCGTGCCTCTGTGTGTCTGTGCCCATGTGTATGTGTATGTCTGTGTGTCTGTCCGTGTGTCTGTCTGTGTGTCTGTGCTTTTGCGCGACTGTGTCTGTCGGTCTATGTGTCCGTATGTCTGTTTAGTGTGTCCATGCGTCTATGTGCCTGTGTCGTTGTGAGGGTCTCTGCGTCTGTGTGCCTCTATGTTTGCGTGTCTGCGTCTGTGCCCGTGTGTCTGTGTCTGCGTCTGTGTGTCTGTATCCAAGCTTTGTCTGTCTGTGTTTGTTGCTCTGTCTCTGTCCGCGTCTGTTTCCGTCCGTGTGTGTCTGTGTGCATGTGTCCCCATGTCCACACGTCTGTGTCTCGTGTCCGTGTGTCTGTGTGCCTGTGTGTCTGCGTGTCTGCGTATCTGCGCGTCCGCTTGCCTGTATGTCTGTATCTATGCGTCTGTTAGTCTCTGTGCCGCTGTTTCTGTGTGCTTGCATGTTTTTTCATCCGTACGTTCATTCGTCCGTGCGTCCGTAGGTCTGTGTCCGCGTGTCTGTGTCTGGTGTCTGTGCGCCCGTTTGTTTGTGCGTATTCACCTGTGTGCCTGTGTCTGTTTCTGTCTGTGTCAGCGTCTGTGTCCGCATGCCTATCCGTGTGTCTATCCCATTGTCTGTGCGTTTGTGTCTATGTTTCCCTGTGTCTGTGTGTCTATGTATCTGTGTGTTTGTATGTGCGTATGTCCGTATTTTTGTGTGCCTGTTGTCTATGCGTCCGTATGCATGTGCCTGTGTGTCTTTATGTCTGTGCGTGTGGTGTCTGTGTGCTTGTGTCTGTCTGTGCATCCGCGAGTCTGTGTCTGTGCGTGTGTGTCTTTGAGTCTGTGTGCCTGTGTCCAAGACTTTGTCTGTGTGTGTTTGTCGCTCCATCTGTCTCCGTGTCTGCGTCTGTGTCTCTATGTGTCCATTTGTCTAAGTGTCTTTATGTCTGTATTTCTCTCTATTTAATGTGACCGTACGTCTGTGCGTCTGTGTCTGTGTGTGGATCTGTGTCTGTGTGCCTGTGTCTGTGTCTGTGCGTGTCTGTTTTCGCGTATCTTCGCATTTGCGCGTCTGCGTGTACGTGTCTGTGCGTGTGTGTGTGTCTGTTGTGTGTTGCCTATGTGTTCGTGTGCCTGTATGTCTTTGTATATGTCGTCTATGTACTTGTGCCACTGTGTTTGTGTCTTTGTTTTCGTGCCTGTGTGTCTGTATGTCTTTGTGTCTATTTGTGTGCCTGCGTGTCTATGCGCCTGCGTCTGTCTGTCCGTGCGTCTGCGTTTCCGTGTATTTAATGTGTCCGTGTGTCTGTGTGTCTGTGTCTGTGTGCCGGTGTTTGCGTCTGTTCTGGGCGTCTGTGTTTCCGTGTACCTTTATCTCTGTGTCTGCGTATCCGTGTGTCTGTGCGTCTACCTGTCTGTGTGTCTGTGTGTCTGCGTGCCTATGTGTCTGTTTGTCTGTGTGTCCGTATCCAAGCCTTTGTCTGTGTATGTGTTTGTGGCCCTGTCTCTCTCCGCGAGTGCTTCTGTCTGTCTGTCTCTTTATCTGTATGTCTGTGTATTTGTGTGTTTGTGTGTCTATGTGTCTGTATGTGCGTCTGTGTGTCTGTGTCTGTGTGTCCGTGCATCTGTGTGTCTATGTGCTGTGTGCCTGGCGTCTATGTTTGTCTGTCCTCTGTCCGTGTCCGTGTCTGCGTCCGCGCCTGTGTGTGTTTGCCTATGTCTGTGCCCGTGCGTCTGTATGCCCGTATGTCTGCATGTCTGTATGTCTGTATGTCTGCTTGCCTGCGTCTGCACATCTGCGTGTCTGCGTATCTATGTCTTTGTGCCTGTGTCTGTGTCTGTCTACCAGTGTGTCTGTTCTCTGTGTCTGTGTGCCCACGTATCTCTGTCTGTATGTCTGTGTGTTTGTGTCTGTGTGTCTGCGTGTCTCTACTTCTGCTTTTCTGTGTGTCTGAGTGTCTGTGTGTTCGTGCTTGTGCCCGTGTCAGTGTCTGTGTTGCTGCGTTTGCGTATCTATGTGTCTGGGTCTGTAGGTCTGTATTTCTGTGTGTCTGTCCCTATGTCTGTGTGTCTCTTTGTGTGTCCGCCTGTGCATGTTTCTGCGTGTCTATATATCTGTACGTCTGTGTGTCTGTGTGTTCGTGCGTATCTGTACTTGCATCTCTCTGTGTCCTTGTCTGCGTATCCGTGCCTGTGTCTTTGTCTGTGTATAATGTTTGGAAGGCGGCGCCCGCCGGTTAAAGTGACGAGTCATAGTTTTCAGAATCTCCCGTGCGAGATTCATGAGAGCTCTTGGGGGTGAGGCTCCACAGTGATGGAGGATTGGAAAATTCCCGGTTCTGTTAGCAATAGAAATAGTTTTTGAAAAGTTGCACTGTTGGTGTATCTTTTGCAACTCGTGTGATACAGAAATCGCGGCAAAAACCCAAGATGGATATTTTTGTCAAGCGCAATTCCACATTTTATTGAATGCAAGTTGTTCTCGAGCTGAAGAGTTGAAAAAAGGGAGAATGAAGTAGTGTTCGCAGTTCACCGCCGTTCCTCCCGGCGGGACCACCCGCGGATGCCCTCGCATTAAGATGAATCATAAATTTTGGGCCCATATTTTCGCGATCAGAAAACCCCCTACCCCCGCGAGGTATCCGCTGTAACCAGTTTGCCGCCAGCAGGGCCCATGTAGATGCCCCAGCGGTTTTCCTCATCTCCGTGAGGGACATTAGAAGCGCGATTTCTGCGGTCGCAAATTGTGATACAGCAGATAGAGCTGTCACCTTCGAGAGCTGACTATTCCACTGCGTGCTCGGTCTCGCTACTGTTCTCAATATTTTACAGCAGAGATCTTTTATATGGAAACGAGTTTATTTTACCTTTGCATGCCAACGTTTGCTGTATGGCAGCGAAAAGGCACTAAGATGCATTTGTCGTAGGTCATTAGGTGTTTGTCGATGTTTGCGATTTCTATATATTCATTGCCCAATTTACTCATCAGTAATTGCATAAGATGTGTCATTTAGATGAGAGATCGGTAAGAAATGAGAAAGTCTAATATTTGATTTGAAAAGGCAACAATATACTACATTTATTTGGCACGAATCGCAAGAATTATGGCCTCGTCTTGAGCGTCATTTCTCTTATAACAAAGAAGGCTTTTTCATCAAAAAAATGGAGCATTAGGCAATCAACAACAACAAAGAAGACACACGTTGGCAAGCATAATGGCGTTTCCCAAAGAACATAAATAATATCTTCGGCTAACAAACCGTGCTCGTCGTCATTGGTTTGATTTCAACAAGAAATCACCACATCATTTGGCCATCTTACATTACCCGAATCGAACAACTAGGTGCACGAAAAGTATTTAATGAGATTTGGGCTACCGGTTCCTCAGTGAAAAAAAGTGGAATAAATGATCCTTCCATATTCGCACAAACGTCAAGGCTGCAAAGCTGTGGACGCGGAGAAAGGATTCCTTTCCAATATTTTCCCATTTTCTTCAACATCTAACATGTTAAAGCATTCCTTTTGCAAGAAAAAATTTAGTTTCAACACTAAATTAGTAATGCTCGTTCTGAATAATACACCTCTTTCTTGAAACATATTTACGACATTTCCCATTAATGTAGAAATGCAAAGGAGGTGGAAAATGAGAAGAGCATAAAGAGGAAAGCACTGCTTTGTCCATACTCTTGTGTTAAAATTGGTCAAATACACTAGCAAAGATGATCTTGTTAGGCATACATAGCAAAAGAAATGCACTTCTGCGCTCAACTTTCGACAAGAAATAGAAAATCTCTGCATCGCTTACCGCCTCGTTTCTCCTTAGACATAAACCATCAAACCTCTTTAGCGGTGATGCGTTGCAGAATCTATAAAAAATATCTTTAAAAACTTACAATACATCGAGTTAAGTTGGAGTTTTAAAATTATGTTAACAATTCTGAACAATATGCAATTCGAATATGTCAATAGTTGACTAAAAATGAGCATCACATGTTTTCGTCATCAACAGAGAAAACAATGAAAGATCAGTTACTAATAACTGCCATCCGAGTGTGACGTCACCAGATGTGAACGTCCTCTGAAGTGGAGTTTATGCATCCGAATAAGACGATAATCGAAAAATTGCAGATTCATAGACGCATCTTATAGTCTCATACCGTATAAACGCGCTGATTCGCGCAATTCTGAAATATTTCATTATCTTTTTGATTATGAAAATTGCATCTCTGAGATGAGAGAATTGATTGCATACGAGCAACTGAAAAGTATCAAATTTTCGATAATGTGCTCAAAGCAGTTCCAAATGGTAGCACAATTTGGAAGGTATAAATGTTTGGTGGCTGAGCATTGAGCGTGGCATTTGTGAGTTGCACGAAAATGTCCCACATATGTTCAGTACTCTCATGCCTCAGAAAATGGACAAAAAAGAGGTGGATGTCAAATTAGTGGAGAATGTAACACTTAACAGTGTGGTTTCAAATGGCAGAGCCACTAAAAACGGCACAGAAGTGAAAGCATACATATCGATAGGTTGAATAATGTGGACAACTTCTGCACTGAGAAATATCGCTCCTATGTAATCAGCTGTAAAAGAGGCTGTTTTCGTGTTATTGAGATAAAAATGGCTCTCCGAGAAAAATGACGGCGTTTAAAGTGCAGCAAATTCCAGGAAACATGGGATGGCCATGAAAACCCAAACGGACTGAACTGAATAGTATAAAACTTCTGAATTTCGTTCTCTGGCTTACCAAAAATCCAATCGAATCACAAAAAAGTCACCATCTGCGTTACAGAGGGTATTCGCTTATAGCATACGTAAATCAAAATAAACTTGTTAAAAAATGAGCATCTCATGGGAGAAAACTCCGAAACGGTTCTCACTTAGGATGGCGTTGTAAAGTTTCTTGCGAGCTCCCATTGTCGACACACCGATATCCTTGAGATTCTGCTCATCGAGCAGCAAGAACGCCTCCATATCAATCTGAAACACATTTTACAACGTGCCGTGATATGAGAAGACGGGTTTCAAATTTCTACTGGAGTGTGGCAAACTCAGCAACGAAACATCGGTAAACGTCAAACTAAGCAAAGAAGACAGCTATCTAACATGCTTTTTTGCTATCGACGAATGACATACAACTAAGGAATGTGTTTCAAGGAAACATTTCAAGAACAGTGAAAGTAAAGCTCGCTAATTTTGCACAGCTCGTGAATGTGTTGTATCAACATACTGCAGCACGACTCATAATCGCCGCTCTGTCAATAACATCAACATTGCTACGGCATGTTTTCATTATTTCAAATTCGTAGCCAGCAATAGCAGTAATATAATAGTGTCGGAGAGTTTTTCTCTTTTAATTTATAACAGGAAACGACATGCGGTGGGTTGCTCCCCCTCTCCAGAGAAAGGGGGCCAGGGGAGGGGAAGGGGAAGGGAGGTGGACACGGGAATCATGGCGTTTACAAACAAAAAAATATGAGCTGCAGGGACAATTTCCTCTAAAACATTCATGCTAAAATGACAAAGCGGACACCCAAGAAGAAATTTTCGGCAAAAATTTGAAGGAGCAGGCCACCTTTGCTCTTTTGGACCTCATCGCTAATAATATGCATTGTTTTGTCTTTCGTTTCCGTTGATGTTGCCATATACACGTTCTAAGAGCAAAACAACTCATTATTGAATTGAAGTGAAGTATAGAACCTCTTGATCACGGAACTGTGCGAGATATTCACTGCAACCGAGCTGTGCCAACACCATTGCGGGATCGACGAAAACTCGAATGTCCCACAAGAAGTCGTTGCCGATTAAAGGGGATGATTCGAATATTCCAGCAGATGCCGAAAAATCTGAAAATTCTTCCTCAGATAATGTGGAGGATTATAAACGCTATGCGTGACTAAAAAATGAACAAATTCATTCCTTTATAGGACAAAGCAATTCACGTACACATACGATATAAGCATACAGATCTTTCTTTCACGTGCTCCATAGGATTTGGTTGATTGCCCATTGAACGGTGCTGATTCCCCTATGGATAGCGACCACGTACGAGTACATTTTCGATCCCAGATCAGCACAGTTGCGTGCGCCTCGCCCTGTTGGCATCCGATTGGAATAAAGGTTTGTTAGAGCAGAGAAGAGGTATGCGAAGATACCTCGCTTTGCGCGACGTCCGATAGGTGGCTGAGGAGGAGACTGTTGAAGATGGCTGAGGTTGTGGAATGAAGATGAACTGAGCAATGAGTTCGAGTTCGAGTTTGAGCTATCATGTGTACCTGCATCGGTATGTTCGTCCTCTTCCAACACTGATGCAAGCCCCATCGATGGTGTGAGAGAGCGGTGTACCTGAGGCAAAAAAAGCATTCTGGAGGGATGGAGATAGGCAACGTTCGAGTAGACCATTCGATTAGTGCCAACGTTGAAAAGTGAATTAAGCGTCAAAAAGATGTTCCCCTTCACTGTGGTTTACTGGTCACATTTCTTATGCCTACCAACAGAGCCACCTGTACTACGATAAAAGATGTCTAGCGCAAAACAACTTTGTTTCAGTGCTGTTCTGTTCTCCACCTAGATTCCAAACACAACGTTTGTGAACAAGGAAAATTCCCCATGATTGCCAGCAGTAGAGAAGGATTAATTCCTTCTAAAAGTCATATCTCGAACTATAAAGTATGAACTGTACTTCTTGTCACAAACGACAACGAAAGTAATTCTACTACACCATCGGAAAGCTTGAAGGGAATGATGGCTACAGAGAAATCATAGAAATCACTCAACTTTCTGGGCGGACCAACATTACCGTGAATCTGTTCCCTTGCTGAGACGCCTTGTAGATTTGATTGTCTCCGGCCCAAGCGAGTATGCTGGGAACCAGATTTGAATTGCATTTTTTTAACAAATATGTTCTCACTGTATAGGATTGCTAAAAGAGGATTTTCAACAATGTCCATGAAAAAGACCATTTCATTTCTTCGATTTATGCCGGA
>JAAVTS010003239.1:0-21127 GCA_022845575.1 Baylisascaris ailuri | reverse complement strand
CACTCTATGGAACTTGTTTGCTAAGTAGCACCTGAAAATCCAACAATTCAGCTTCTTTCCCGATTTATTACCATTTTAGTGTCTTTCAAATCATTACTGCGTTCAAAAACATCAGCATCAAATAAACTACAAAACCACTATATGATCGCAATAAAATTTTCAAAAAAGCAACCGAGTACTTTACATCCTCGACACCACCACTGTTTTTCACGTTCTTCTTTTGATATCGCTCTGTATGTACAGCTAAGCGGTCACCGTTCTTGTTCCAGAACATTTCAGCATCTGACACCGAAAAAATACGTTGTGCACGAATCTTCACCTTCGACGGAATTTCCATGAGACCAAATTCAGCAGGCGCATTATTTGCCACCTAAATAATGACCTCAAGAATGAGAAAAAGAAGAAATGAATTCATGTACGACAGATCTTCCTCTGCTAACAACGAACACATGCATAGAGCAAACCAAAGTTGAATGATCTAAGAGCAGTTGGCTCATCGTCAAAGCTTACGCCGCTTAATACAACTACCGAAGCGATCGCAAGAAATTGCTAGCTATGAACGTCAACCAACTAAACAACCTCCACATTCAAATTCTATGATATCTTCGAAAACCTCTCGGTTGGAACTTTCTAAACATAGGCGGATGAAAAACATAAATATCCAATCATCAGAGTAAGTTCATATCAAACTATGGCAAAAATCTGTTAGATTATAAACCAAGAGATTAGAATTAATTGAGCAACTTTACCTATTCACTGAACTTGACAATGCTCGCGGAAGTTACGTATATCGCAAAATAATGACAGTCAATTTAGTCGCCGATTGAATAATGAAGTTAAGATGCTATCAGTTGTAGGCGTGGTGGGCAGAATTAAAACACAGGACATTAGTGTGCAAACGCTATAAACATGTATAACGCAACTCACCTTTTCCTCACAGTAATATGCAATCAACGATCGAGTCGGAGACCACTGGAACATATGAACATTATCGATCACGATATGTTTCTTGTTGAGCAAACTGAAGCGTTCACTCTCATATATGCTAATGCCATTATTTCCGGGTTTCGGACATGCAGCATATTTGTCGTCAAATGACCACCTAAATTCTTAGATAATCAGATAAAATTTGTTCAGTAAAGGGAATGAGCCGAAATGATAGCACACTACACAACCGCATAAACAATGAAGATTCTTTAAGCTTTCTGCATCGTAATGGAGAGCAGAGGAACAAGAGTTCAAAAAAAAATTGAATGTAAAGCGCGACGCCATAAATTACAGATAAGAGTGGCCAGATTCACAGAAACCAGTCTTATCTAGAGATAGAAAAATGACGCATACGCTGCTCTGAGAGGGGTTCAAAATAGTTCTCGAAACAAGACTTTGCTGCACTCCTTACAAATGTGGTCTAGCAGAAACGCAAAGGAAAACAATAGATGAACCAACTGGAAGTACGGCCAATATGGGAGCATATTGTTGTCTCGTTGATGTTGCATGAGTGAGAAGCCTTTGCGCAACTCTCCTGTCTGAACGTCGAATATGCGCAACGAATTTGTATCTTCCTTCCAACGATTATCCGGTATAGCGTAGGTGACAAGAAACCTTTAAGTTTGCTAACAAAATGCTTGAGTGCAATTATATGGGAAAACAATCAATCATGCATGGAACAACTTAGCTCAATCACTTCTTCAAACAAATGACCTATCGACCAAGAATTACTACAGGTCATTCAAACACACAAGAGTAAGATTTCCTTCCCATAATCGGGATCATTCCCGCCGCCGAAAACCTTACGTATCTGAAATGTGATCGCCCGAAATGTCCGAAATTTTAACGTTGGAAGGGGCCTGCTTCTGTATTATTAGGACTATAAAACAACTGTCAGAAATGAGGCATACCTTTCAAGGGGTGAAAAGTCGAGCATCGCAACATTCTCATGTTGGAAACGTGCAAAACGATCGAAATTTCTGCCAGCCCATAAAGCGACTCCCATATGGTGAATACTCGCTAAAAATGTTCCAAACGGGGACCACTGAAAAACACTCGCCGTCCAATTCTGAAAATAACACCTCTACCATCTCTGCAATGATTAGCGACTTCCTCCCCAAAGCATAGGAATTATTACTTTTTGGCATTCGACCGCAACAAGCAGCGCAGGTATGGGAGTCCCCTTCCTCGCCCCCATATATTGTGCACGCGATCCGCTGCCATCCATATGCATCTGCGCATCTTCGCAAGGTATATATTCACGTGTATGCGTGCGAAAGTATTGGCCCCACCCTCTACTACCGTGAAAAAATCGCTTAATAGCACCGCAATCAGAACTACCTCGAAGTTCAGATGTCCGAAATTGCTTCATGAGACCTTCGGTGACAAACAGGGAAAAGAATATGAGGTTGCTTCACCTGTGCAGAAACAGTTGTCAGTTTTTATGAGGAAAAAAACATGTTTTAAATCAACAAAGGACATCATCAAGTCTTGCATCACGCGATTTTGCCATTTTTTCTCTTCTTCCTGCCTTTCCCGGCGTGATTCAAGCAGTGTTTATTCGAATTGAGCGGTTGGCAAGAGGGTCCCTCAAGAAGAACATGGAAACTGCTTGCCAAAAAATATTCGCATAAGAGGAGAAAAAAGAAATGGGATGGATATTCTAGTGGCTGCAAGTAAGATAGACTACACGAGTTTGTTGGTCCATTTTATTGCTTATCAAGATGCCCTTTGCGAGTGTAAATTAAAAACTTCAAGATGTTATACTAATGCACGGATGCAAAAGCCACTGAAAATGCAAAGTGGGCAGAATCTGCTCAAAAATATGATAAGCACTCAGAAGCAGCTCATGCTTCCTCTGAAAGTTCATGGTGATAGTGAGCGCTGTTTAGAATATCTTATGTGGAGCAATGGCTTCGATGCTTTTGCATTATGTTGTATTCACGTGACCGCAAAGAGTTTAAGCCAATGTAGCGAAAGCATTCCTGGGTGAGGAACGAAAAATTCATTTGTGAGCGAGATCCCCATACTTGTGCTTTCCGTGATTTCTGGTTCAATGCTTTGGCCACATAAGCCATTGCAGAGAGCATTTCTGCCCATTACCTGCTAAAACAATAGCTCGAAAAGATTCATATTAAAACATTCGCTGCGACGGAAGCTCCGCTAGCCAATATCTGCTCAGCTCAAAACTCATCTAAACGCAGATCGGTAATAAGAACACATACGAAATCATCGTGGAAGACGAATCATGCACATAAAGTAAACTATAAGTGAATCTCTGAGTAGCATTGTCATTCTCCTATGAATTACGCAAATGTTATAGAGCAACGTAACAGTGGGATCGCATTGAGTGTACCTGACGTTCAGAATTAGGACTGGCAAGTTGCGGTTCTTTTCCCTTGCTGAATTCATAGACAGCAACAAACGAGTTCACCGCACCACATCCTTTCGAAGCTTCTCGTTCATAGTGCACAGCAAACTGATCAGAGCATTTATCGTTTTGAAGCCACCACCACAGATCACCCTCAAGAAGTCTGTGATGCTCACAAATCAGCATTACTGCATAAATGGATGAATCGTTCAGCACAATGGTCAGTAGAACAAAACAACGAATGTAAATAGAAGAACATTATGCTAAGGCATAAATCTAATTGGAGAAACTGTGCCACGGATGCAATTGAGTTAATTATTTGAAATGAAGCAATAGAGAAACGAATGTTCTCCTATTACTACGACACCTCCCAGAAGCACCTCTACAGACCATTCAACAGGTGTATTTCTGACACCGACCTCGATTCCCAATTGATGAGAAGGTAATATTCGGCATGCAACAGGATTCTTTCATGAAGCTTTCCGCTATCATATCAATCATACAGTGATAATGATATAATGAAAAAGTGAATCGTCAATCCTTCTTCAAAACTTCTCCACTTCAACAGAACTTGCACTCCGGTTTTGTTTTGACGTACTTTTATCTTACTATGAAATGTTGCGATCCTCCTGCACATGAAAGTTGATGGAAAGGCAGAAATCATCTCTTCCTTCTGACAAAATGCGGGCATAGAAGAGAAAATTTAAAGGAGAAATCCATGCGGTTTTCCGTGTATCAGCGCATATACTCGCAAACTTGGAAAATATCGTTGAGTTCACATATCTGCTGACATATTTCAACCAAACAAACATATGAAAAATTCGAGGCGACGGACTGCTGAAATCAAAGAAAAACGAACACAAAGATAGGCTTACGAAATTTGTGTAAGGGCGTGGGACGGGTGGTTTCCAATGAGGATCTGGATCGAAGAACTTGTGCAAATCGACGAAAGTATTCGTCGAAAATACATGATTTTTATCGAGGATATATCCGTCCAGAATAGCGATCGCAGTGGCTGCTATCTCACTTGTCGGATACTCCAAGAAACAATAACCCTTAAAGAGCATCAACAGTTGCGTGATGCGGATCACGATGAGTTCGAAATTGCGAGAACGCCAGAAAAGTGCAAAGGTTCAAGACGTGCTTGGCAAAACCAAAGCTTCGTAGTACCATACTTAGCGTCTGTACAGATTTCTTTCCTTTCCAGCAGGAACGGCGGGACCGGAAAGGCAAGGAATTGTTGCACTTTGGAATATTATAATCGTGCTAATGGAACCGATGGAGATCACACCAGTAAAATTGCAAATATAGTGCAAATCTGCGCAAAATTGCGGAAATCTGCCGCACAATCGTTTTCATCAGAATATGCATCCAATGCACCTAATGCATTCTAAATGGAGCAGCAGCTTATGAGATGAGGCTAATTTCGAGCATTCATTTGGACGTTTTCGAGTAGTGCTAACCTCAGATATCCTAAGTTGATCAGTTCTGCCATAATCTCCTAGTGACATCTCTATATTCAGTTGCCGACAGGTTATTCTCTTGAATGGATGAGTTATGTTATTGTTTCTTGATAGTCTTTCGTTATTAACCTATAAAAGTCACAATGGGTGTTAGGAAGGGTCTCAAAAACAAGGTGAATATGTCTTTCACAATCAACAATGCAAAATACCTTCGTTTTGCCATCACTGTCAAGTGGATAATTATCTTTATATTGTGCATGAATTCGTGCGAATAATCTACCAAGGACGGCTTTCAGCTTCGGTAGTCGATCCTCTCCGACAACAGGTATTCCGGAAACGATCACACAGCAAAGTTCGTATACACTTTCTTGCGGCTTTTTGCGCAGAATATCACCGACCAGTTCTGCAACGTTCCATGTAGACAGATCACATTGCCTGCAGCATTAATGACGGCTCAAGAGTAAAGTCGAGCAACTTTTGGTTGTGCGAGAATGAAGTTGAAGTATTTCTGGAACATTAAAGTCCTGATGTTGATAGCAAATGATTCACTCCCTCGCTCTTCCCCACCTCTCTCAGTGACATATTCGGCGCATGACGTTCACTACAACATCCATGAAATTTCAACTATACCCAAATGTAAAGCTGACATTTTGAAAAGACAGATTTCAAGAATGTAAATATCATCATATTTTTCCACATTGTCGATCGTACAACGCTTCTATCATTCTTTTAAGGGGAGCATAATCTTTCATTCTTTGAGAACTGATGTATGGATACGGGTTTCAGCACTATTTACTCACTTCATAAAAACTCCAGTAGAGAATGTGCGAAGGTTTTTGCAGCTTTGTTAACACTGAACGTTCGATGCACAAAACCATCGGTCCCAACGTATAACACAGACGATGCAAACTAAAGGCGTAAAGCGTTTCCATGGCTTGATAGATGCAAAAGAAATATTTCTGAGGATTCAGTACACGCTCGGTAGTTTGCAAAATTCCACACTGCAAATTTTGGTGATTTGCCACCTTTTGGCACCTTGTCAAGTGATGAGTAAAAGGAAAGAAAATTTCCCAGCACTGATACAAGGTCACGCGCGCAGACGCAAACACTTATACACAAACGCACATACATACACACAGGTGCCTTTATGAGCAACCAACAAGTGAATGCTCGCCTTTAACCACCACCCCAGCAGAGAGGAAATGTGCCAGTTTATATAGAAGCCGACAATCCTTACAAGGTAATTGCTTTATGTCACTCCGCTTGTAAGCCATATTGGGCGCCGGCTTATTTGCATGCTTTTTGCGCGAAAATTTGAAACTAACCTTCATCCGAAATGGAATCTGCATAGCCGTATTCGTGATCAGAGAAGCTCGGTTCTGCATCGCCGTTTTCAGCATTATTTAGGTCGACAGCATGCATCTCACTTCACTTCTTACTTCACACACGGCTGCTCTGCCAAGACTTGATATTAATGAAAAATGCAATAATGTAAGAATTACCATCAGAATGTTGAAATTTAAACAAAGTTACATTTTATTTATCATCTTGGGACGTTTCCTTTCAAAGTAAGGCCAAAGATCATTCCTCAGCTGATTTTCGCCCTGCTCAGGCTCATAGATTCTTCTGCGCTGTAGGTCAAGGCTGCGTGTCTCCAGCACCTGATCCAGTCCGAAAAAAAAACGGACCGTCAATTGTCACTTTAAAGGATGCTCATTTTAAAGCAAACTCATAAGCAGGTAGAGATTTGGCAGTGCTAGCCCAAATGCCGCAGGATCGTAAGACCTCAAGGCAAAGCTGACTGCAACGAAAATAGAACGGCGGATTTTCCTGTGGTCATTGTAACGAAAGCATGCAGATCGAAAGTGTCTGTCGACGTAGTTGCATCATTTCAGATTCAAGAAGTAATGCATGCATGACAATGATACCCGCCAGGAAAAACGAAATGACGCACAGTGGTATGATTGATGTTTACAAGACAGCGATATGCTCCAATACAAATACAAAGAGGAACGGGCGAGATGCGTGATCCGTGATCGAGATGCAAACAATCTTCGTTATTGTGAAACTACTGGAAATGTCTTCCATCTTGTCGTCATAACGCCACCTTTCTATTTACTTGATTCCTAGTTGTCCGGTTTCAGAATATCGTTGATGCTTCTTACATTTCGAAAACTCTTTCATGAACGACAAAAATTAGGGGACTACTGAACATGGTGTCGTGATATTTTCATCTTGGATATTTGGTCAAAGATGGATTACTCTCACGTGCTATCCTAATATATTTTCACCTGTACCTGGACCGAAATTCAGTGGTTTTCAATTGTTTGTCAAATTGATAAGGCCATGGCTCCTTTTTTCATCGGTAGGACAATGAAACGCATTGTTTTTGATTGCGTTGAGGTCACAGCCTCAACGGCAGTTCGTGAAGTGTGGCTAGATCACGCTTGCGGAAAAAGCCCAGTTCCGAGCATACAAAGGAAACGCGTTCAAGCCACCTGGAGGAGGAAATTTAATGGCTTGTCGCCGAGGAGAGGCGACGATTAGAAGCGCTGCACCACCCATTCACTTCATCCCCTTCCTTTATCGACGCCAGCGAATTTTTCCCATGCACGACCGATGCCACGCTTCTTCAAACGTAGCCCAACCATGTATTTTCAATAATAGTGACTTTGAAGTGTAGACAATGTACTAAGCTTCGATCAGTTTTTTTGCGCGTTCTCACTATCAAGACCAACCTCTCAAAACAGTCAAAAAGCGCTTCACTCATCTTCTCACCACAATTGCTCAAACGACATTGTTTCCACCATGTTTACGCTTGAAAACTGTCGCATGCCAAAAAGACCGCCACCTGAACATTTCTCTTGACGATCCCCAAACGGTGATGAAAGAGCACTTTCCGCAGAATTTGACAGCGCAAGGAATCGACAAAACCAGACCGTTTCCTGCCAAGGATGTGCCGTATTATGTTGCATAGGAAGTTTGGTGGCGGAAAAAAGGCAAACAAACTCTGTAAGAGTAGAATGGCCGATCTCAAAGAGAAATATGCCAGCAGGCAAACGGCAACATGGAATAACGATGAAACCTAGAGGTCAAACAATGACAGATGGAAGGAGCGCCCGGCTGATACTTGCAACCTTATATCTATAGAATCTGGATGTCTACCATTCCAGGTTTCATTTAACTACCTCAGAGTGAGCGCTGTATCTCCGGGAATAGAATATGCGGAGAGGCAGACCCGAGGCATACAGGAGCTTTTGGGTAATGGAGCAGAAAAAGCACTCACGGCTTCAGATAACAGATGAAGGGCGAATTATAATGCACCTTACCTTATGAAGACCTCTGCCCGATAGTGAAAAGAAAGCGACCGCTCCCTCGAAGCTGAATCGAAACCAATGTTGGCAAAGCCACCCTATTAGGCAATAGCATTGCAAATAACACCACATAATTGTTTTTATGCATCTTTGCAAATTTATGTTTGCATTTGCGAAATGCGCTAGAGATCGCAATTGTACGTGCATGTATGTGTGCAAATGCGTGTCTGTATATATGTATCCGCGGAATTTTTACTCGGGAACCGCTGGAACTAAGGTTTAAATCTTGGCTCATACAATTAGGAGGTATAATTAGGTGCGGTTAGCAAAGAAAACGCACCATTTCGAAGCATATGTGGGCCTTCTTTACTTAAGAACGCTTGGTTTTATTAGGAGATCACCTTTTCCTGGTCCGCGTCACTGCGCTATGTCGCGCTCACATAAAAATACAGTAGGTATGCTATCCTTGATAAGGTGATATCTTTTGGTGTTCTAGTGCATTGAGACGCAACTTCTTGGATAAAGCAGTTGCGACTAAACTCCAAAAGGTGTCGTTCAGACATGCTGGCGTGCATTCCTGAGCGGGTTGCTATGAGGTTTTCACGAACTGCTTGCTAATTCATAGGGTTTGCTCTAAGGATGATACCAGAGGCGATTACGGTAATGTTGCATTCTTTTGGAATAAGTAAGGTGCATTGATGAAGAATGGAAGTACGGAGGTTGCAGGTACTCGCGGAAGTCAATTTTTTTGCTACAAAAACGGTTTGAAGTTCAAACAGCAATGAATTTGAGGCTGCGGACGAAATGCGCCGTCTTCCATCTGTACATAGAAAGTCGCTAATAATATCACCATCCTTTCCCAATATCGACTGCTAAAAATCTGAACTGATCAGCTGTAAGGTCAGCTCCCCTTGGCTCGTCTAGTGGTTCAGGTCTCCTTGAAGATCTGCATCCTCTGTGGAAATGCGGTCGAGCGAATTGCGAGACACAGACATAAGGGCGAACAGTTTATCACACTCATACGGTAAGGTGATAAACAATTAAGAACTGATTCAAGGATGGTTTCAATCGTCGGTACGATCCCGTAGTCGTACCCGGCGAACTCCAAACTGCCGCCGGTCCCCTCACGTGCTTCGACGGCCACATGTGGGCTCACTCAGCCTTAACAACACTCCAGCAGCTGAATTTAATACATCAACACATCGACCTGTGCTGTATTCTCCCGATTATGCTTCATGCTATTCTGACGACACAAGCTGTTCAATCGTTTGATCTGCTTGCACGTTCTTGATCATCTTGTAGTTACCTTGCACGATGCATAATTTCCGCTTGATCTACAGCCGGCTGCTCTACTTTACACGGTTTTGAGATGAAACTGAGATCAACATTTCATGGCTGTCTAAATATCGCCATTATTAATTATTTCAGCTGTATGTTCGTCTGCTTTTCGTTGGACAAAGATATAATTCTCCATAGGCTGTGATCTACATGCAGGTGAGGTGCTCTGCTTGGTTCACGAGGGGAACTGAACGGGTTTACTTCCCATTGCCACCTCTGTATGGTTCTGATGGCAGTCGTGTTATACTTGCTAGCAAACAATCTGCTTCGATTTATGGACGGATTGACTGAAGTTTGCAGGAGCAGTGACTGAAGTAGGATTAACCGTAATTTAAATTAGGTCAAGGGATAAGCGCCTTTGCATTTTGAGCCTGTCGATATAGCCATTCCTTAACCTGTTTGTTTATGGCGTCTGTAGTGCAAATGCATGATAATGGAATTACGAAACATTATGATTAGTGGATAAACAATTCGCAATATTCTTTGAAAGAATATTGTTCGAATTTTATCTTTAAACTGAATAAATATATTGCTTGAGTGTTCTCAATTCCCTTTTCATTGTAGCATCACTTAGTCTATCACATTAATTTAGGTGCATCATTTGAATGTTTTTTTTTTATTGCACTGTCTCTTTAAGGTTGTTCTATTAGACTCGTTCTAAGTTGAACTTCTATATTGATATTGCTCAAATTTTGTATGGCTGAGCTGGTTATATTGAGTGCCCGAGTTTAATAAGACGGTCACAGACACGTTGATTAGGTATTGTGGAAGCTTGCGATAAATTTGTTGCCACCACTTCATTGCATGTTTGCAGAATAAAGGGGAGGAAGGTGCAAAGTAGAGCCTAGTCTAAGAGTGGTGGGTGGTCTGAGCCTCGCACACAGAGAAATAGGTTGTGCGAGCTTCTCACGTTACACGTTGTTCCCTTCGTAGGAACACTGCTTAGGATCGTTCTTTTTTTAGTAAGAAATCTTTATCCCTCATTGATAGAAGAACAAAAAGGCTGCAGTAAGGCAGTGGACATAAATGCGCATGATCTAAAAATTCCTCTTTGAATTGCTAAATCTTTATGCCGCATGGGGTGAGGTTCTTCCTTTTCTGAGGTGGACGCTGGATGAGATCATCTTATAACGTTACTACTGAATTCTGAGACTTGTTTATATTTTGCTATTTCAATCTATTCATCTCTTTCATATAATTCCCTATTTGAGCGTGTATTCTTACAGGAGACCGGAGATTCGTAAACATCAACTGAAGTGTCCGCTGGTTGACTGTATCAGCTGAAATCACTCTTTGAGTCGGTTTTCTTTCGAAACGTCGACGAAAATTATGAGTGCACGATACCTACTTATTGAATTCCTAGTGCTATCAACTGTTACTAATAACGTCTTGTCTAAGGCCGTCCTCCAAACAGGTGCGAGTTTGAATTTTTGGAAGGATAACATTTTTGTGTCCTATCAGCTTTATTTTCTCAAGATATCGTTTGTGGATTTTAGAAAGAAATTCAGAAATCCACTTTATGAACTGCGGTGCTCATTCGCTTTTGCTATCCATTTGAGATCGTTTTATCCCCTAATAACTTTGCTATTATAAATTATCGCTTACCATAACTGTTTTCTAATGACAATTGATCGATCTTCTAATTTTCCTTTCAAATATTAGCTGTACGTTTTAGGCTGTCAGTCCGAAGAGTATTGCGGCTAATTTTATTGCATTTTATTGCAAAGAATATTGTCAACGTTGGCGGAGCATTCATGAACAGGAGTATGTTACAGAGAACCATCAAGCAAAAGGCGTAACCCAACCGACGCAAGATGAAGGCGACCCTCGTGGCGCCTACAACTCCTGGCTGCAGCAGTTGCTGTGGTTGTTATTGATAAATCAAAAGGAGGAATCCGAAGATTACCCAAAGGATGAGAAGGATTATGATGAATTATTTATGTATTAATTGCTGCATTCTTATTGTTGTTATTGTTGTCGAGCTCACTCAGCTGACGCTTAGTTCAGCTGAAAGGATCAGTGATTGTCTCAATGACCTATTTCTTCTTCCTTTATTGATGCCGACCAATATCTGGGTCTCTAAATTACGTCACTGTATGGAAACCAACAAAAAGCTGTTTTTTCCCAAGGAAGTCCACTCCTGACAGTCGTCATGAAGCATAAAGCTGAAACGATGAGGTACTGGATGAGCCTATGCCTTTGATCAGTTGAAAGCTTCGAAGCTCTTCATGCCGACGTGACAGTTGGTAGTGCCACATCAATACGAGTATGAATCCTCCTGTATTCTTGGATCGCTGCCTTTGTTTGTGTACTATATTCCAACCAAAATGTTCCATGGCTGCTTCGTTGACCTGTGCAGGATGGAAGTGCTACAACAGCAACAATGTTTTGATATATAGACCAGTTTTTTTGGCATATTTGAGCAATAGTGCCGAATGGGGGTTCAATCTAATGGAGAGAGGTTGGGATGACTGTCTCAGCCAAATCGGATTATTCAAAAAACGCAAAGTAATTATTGCAGCACTCCCATCAAACCTTGTATATCTTACGAAATGCATAGTGTTTTTTGCCAAATGCCATGGAAGAAAGGTATTGCAACGTCGTCCAGTGATCGCAAATGAACTCACGGTGACATTTAATGAACCAATTTTGGAGTGAAATGTATAGGATTGTGTTTGAAGAGCCTCACTTCCGGAACTCGAACCTCAATTTCACAAGGCTTTCAGCGCATATTACTCAAGCTTTTAATGGGGCCCAGAGGTCCATAGAATTGAGAACGCTTATTGGAGACCTTTGGAAGAAGTGATTTGGACTAGGATAAAGCACTTAAGAGACATCATATATGTCGTCGGCACACTAACAATTCAGCACCTCTATCCCCCTCCCCCCTTCCCAATGCATCCCGTCTAGGTTAGTAAATCATTGCTGTCGTAGAAAAAGTGATTGGCGGAGCATTTTATTAGGAAGTGGAAGCTTCGTCTAGATTAGTGCGGGTAAGAAATACTGACGAGTCATCTTACGTAGTGAGCTTGGTAACGAGTCACCTCATTTTTCATGCGCTTTTCTGTAGCAAATTTCTGGAGCTATTCTAGGCTGAGGGAGTTATTTTGGATCGATGGACTATAAATGTCAGGTCTTTGGTCCTTATTGGCCTGGTAAATGGCAAGCAGACGAAACTAAAAGTCGGTATTTACAAAGCGGAACGTAGTTGTGTTCCCATATGTTTTAACTCATCCAATTTGATCTTTCACAAGGGACATAAAGCAATAGCGATCCAGAGGACGAGGTCTTTCTTCCCTTCACATAATTTGCCCTACGTAAAGGGAGCGCCATGAACAAAAATGGCTGGATTGAAAGATTTTAAAGAAATGAGATAACTCAGGCTGCCTGACGTGAACACTTAGAATATTTGAAAAAAAAAAGATACTGAAGACACTCAAATTCAGCAAAATATAAGTGCACAAGGCAGTCGAATGTTAAGATAATGGAAGTGCTGAAGTTGAAAGTAAAGGAATACATTATTATTAAGAAGACAATAAGACATGAAGCACTCACGGCCAGCTCTGCTTAATTTTTGTGATCTTTTCGGTTCCAACTTCTCATAATCTAAATATTCCTTTCGCACAAGTCACATTCTGTGGGACATCCTCTCTTTGCCCACACAGGCGAATGTATATGGTGAAGTAAAGTAAAATATTTGATACTGTAAAGCAACTTCCTCTCGGTCATGAAACTATTAAAAACAGCTGCTTCAGGGGGCGATTTGAGATATAGTGTCCATGACGTATATCATTGAGATTATAGAGTGGACCGAGTCGAGACTGTGACCGGAAAGTTACAAGTTCAAGGCAGATAGAATATGCGGTGGAAGCACACGCCAAGTATAAACCTTCATGTGAAATGTGTAATGAATGCAACTTTGAAGAAAGCGATCGCATCTACCAAATTGTTTGAATGTCTGCGAACAGATATTTATTGTGACGTTGCAAGACAAATTAAAGCGCGATGTTGAAGTGACAAAGAAATAACGCTCCTCGGGAAGAATATCAACGCTGGAATGTGAGTGGAAGCGTTTTTTTAGCAACTACACCATAGTCAACAAGGCCAATAAATGGGAGGTACATACGAATTCTCATCACGTACACCAATTAGCTCATAATCCATATGCAAGAGAGCAACACAGCTTGAGCGGCTAATAGCAAATGAATTTACATGTGCGCACACAACTCATACCTGACGCTAGTTCATGCACCAGGCAAAATTATCGCGGTTTGCCGAGAACTGCTTACGAAGAATCCCCATAGCCGTCATAAAATGGAACTGACCGCTTCAGGCTCTTCTGGTTGTTCACACCTCTTCCGAATGTGGTGCTCTAAGATCAGCAATATGAAGTGCTTTTGGTTGGTGAAGTGTCGAGGTTCATTATACTACCTTTCCTTGCCTCAGTTCACCTGTCCCAAGAGAGTCAGTTAACACCGACGTGATGAAGAAAGACTACCATCGAAACAGGACAGAGCTATTTGTGTCATTGCATCAGGAATCAGTGGAAAAAACCGTTGTAAGAGCTCAATAAGAAACAGTATGCTACCTGGCAAATACATTTTTCAATTCGATATGCTGCCCCTCAAATAAAATGGAATGAATTGTGGCACAAGTGAACCAGATGAGTACTCGATTACTGGACTAACATCTAGGTACCTATAAGTGAAATGTGTTCTGTTTCGTCCGCTGAGAGGTGATAGCTTGGTCTCATCGAAGGCTTCTCTAGGGAAAGAAAGATAATTTGTCAAAAGGAACGTGCAGATAGGTATAACTGAAATCATTGAATGACTCCATGTGACTATCAAACTTCCCCTGCAATTAAAGAATGTCGAACACACTAATGCTGTGATTGGACTGTCCAAAATGACGGATATTATTGAAGGTAAAGGCAAAAATTAGATGAACAAAGACGTGAATGCAGATATTCGGTTAGTTATCTTTTACTTTAATAGGAATGTATTTTGGCGTTGCTAGTTGGTTGCGGTTCCTCGGCGTCCCTAAGTGTAATTCTTTATAGTTTTTTTTTCATTGATGTCCTAAGAATCTGCACTCTATATTTCATTTGTCTTTTTCTTATAGCCCTTTTAGTCACAGTGTCTCTATGCTGCAGAATTAATTTTTTTTGCACTAGTGAAAAGCAGAGTAGTTAATAGTTCGCTGCTTCTCTACATTTCATACACTGCTTTCCACAACAAATTTTAAAGCCACTGAAAGATAATGTTTGCTGTCCACATAAGCGAATGATTGTTGAAAAGTTCCTTCTGCGTCTTTTTTGATTTCAAAACGTTGGGTATGCCGTGGAAGAGCCAAACCAAGATATCCGATTGTGATGATACATCGTAGTACTCGCTTTGCACGTTTTGAGTGACGTTGGGTATGGCCCCGAGGAGCCAACTCAGATATCCGATTGTGATGAAACATCGTAGTAATCGCTTCGCGCTTTTAAGTGGCGAATCGTCACTGTTTCACACGCACGTGTTGAGTAGCTTTGCCACTGTCCGTCTTTGTGCCCTTGACGCCATCTGAGGCCTATGAAAGGCCGCTCTCAGCCCGTCAGAATCAGTCCTCTTCTGGTGTTCTGTCGTGCTCGCTCGTCAGTGTTTCTCATAATCGTCTCATCCTTTGCTCCCCTCTTGTTTCATCTTGGGAGCCCTTTTCATTTTTCTAAATAAAGTGCTTATACTAGCCCTGCCTGCCACACAACCTACCTCCAATCGTCGTCGCAGTCGACACAGCGAACTTATACACAGATACAATACAAAGCTTATAAATATGAAGGAAAACAGCATAATTGAAAAGCTACTCCTACAATAGGGCCAACAAGGGCAATAATCTCTAATCCGTCGTTTCCCTTCTCCCCTTTTGAACTTCACGAGGGCCAAGACATTGAAACACAATTCTTCGTTGACTCTGAAGAAGCCTTCGATAGACGTTGTAAAACACATGCGATCACAAAATGGAATTTTCAGTTACGAAGCTGCTGCGCTCTCATTCCGTTCACCGCTGTTTTGAATGATGCGCGTTGGCGTCTCGTTCACATCTCTTAGTGTTGTTGCACTCAACGATTCGATATTCAGTTAAAATATATGTAAAAAATTCCTTAAGAAACAAGCAAAATGTCACTTCAGAAATGAACGCGTATCACGACTCAAATTTCTGTCATATTCGATATTCCTAGAAAAGAGTCGTTCTCAACAATGTCCTATACTACCAACTGCCATTTCTAGAGAGTAGAAGTTGGAACTAGGTGTGCAGACGCTATCCCGTCATCCAATTGTTCAAGTGATTGTGAAGGCGAGGTCTCTGCAAATAACATCTCTATTGCGAGCTTTGTCATCTCGTGAAGGTCTCTTTTCCACATCAGTTTTAATTTCTCACGTTTCCAGAAATTTCACTGACAACAGTTGAAGAAGTGACCGAATCTATATGCTCATAAATTTTCGCTCCCGTGACGCGATCTTTCCACTCATATTTGAAAATATAGACGTCAGGAGCAAAAATCGTGTGCTTTCATCATGCTTTTCATAAAAGTCTACCAGCACAAATTCGTTCAGCGGGAATCATAGCAGAAATGGCTTGCAAACGAAAAACGGAGTGTGGCATGCGTTATTGAGCCCGATATTAAGAAGAGTTACGGCAATGTCAAGCCCCAACGTCAGTACTTCTTCACTATATCCGTAACTGGCTTTTGAAAATTCGCTAAGGGCTACATAGAGAAATTAACGCCACCTCTGACAGCCGAATTCTTCATTCATCACCGTTTTATGTAAACTCAACATAACGCAATAGCGTAAACCATGTAAAAAGGGTGTCGTCATGAAATAAAGTGTTTCATAACCTTTCAGTCTCCGCGCTTGCCTTTCCAGGTCCGGATATCCTCTGCTGCGAGGAGTGATTCAGGGAACGCAACACTCCGCAGACCTGACAGCAGGGCACAATTCCATTCGTTTCCATTATTCGTGTTTACACACTGGCAGGTGCACAAACAAACATGGGTGAGGGAAGTGAGAGGAAGGGAGATTCCCTGCAGACATTGCAGATGATAAAAACATGGGTCGACTGCAGCAAGCGACAATGTAGAAATACCATGAAGTTGGAAGTGTCAACTTTTAAAGTATAGTAAAAATGGCNAATGGTGTAGGTAGGCTTTAACTCTTCTATTCTGAAACGGTTAAAGACCAGTTATTCGAAGATTTCGCTCACAAAACGATTGGAAAGGACTGCGGAATGTATTATAGGATGCTGTTGTTGTGAACCTTTGCTGCACATTTTCGATAGGCTGGATATATTTGGTGCGAGCAGCCTTGTGGCCGGCCATCTTACCCTCATTCCTGCTCTCATCAAGGAGCTTGCAAAACTCGGCAGACCGTTAGTATATTGTTCTATTTGTGGTGGATTCATCAGAGGATACATTTAAATTCAGTTTGTAAAACGCCTGTGATGTTGTGTGTGCTGGGCGCCGCATACTATAGGCATAACTGTATCAGCGTTTCCTTGGGCACCTGAATATTTTTGACTCAATCTTAGAGCCCAGTATACTCATTTGTTTAATTTACGCACATATTTCCCAACTATTAGCAAAGAGGCAGCACGTGGTTGTGGAACCACTACGGTGTTAAGCGTCCAGCAACATAAGATTTCGATTTTCAGTTGACTTCTCTTTAGGCAAAGAAATTCACTGCGTTTTGGTTAACTTAAGCTGTGATATAATATACTGTCAACAACGAATGAAGTTAGGAAAATCCCCCCCCCACCTAAGTTATATATGATTATTCCCACTTTGGTTATTTTCTTCGTGATGCAACTCCATGCAGTAGTGTGATGTGGAAGCGATCTGGATTCGGGATGAAATAAACACTATCAAAGCCTTTTACAGCGATATCCTTGTGTTTGCCGGTGAAGTAATCCCTCCTCAGGAATACGACGCCCTCTACAAGGCGGGCGTCTGTGCCGTCTTCGGCCCTGGCACTCGCATCACAGACTGCGCCATGCAGGTTGGCATCATTGTGTCCACCCACATAACTTAACGAATACGAATAGGTATTCGTGTTTTTGTCACAATTGTAATGCCACAGAAGTTTGGGCGCTGTAGGTTCACTGATTGTCCCAAAAACCTACATGTCGTAAGTTTAGAATTATGATAACCCATTGGGACAGTGTTTTGTAACACTTCTTTGAATCCATTCATATTGAGGGTTGGTTGTCGTCGTTTGTTTCTTCGACTACAGGAGGCAGTAGGNTGCGCCATGCAGGTTGGCATCATTGTGTCCACCCACATAACTTAACGAATACGAATAGGTATTCGTGTTTTTGTCACAATTGTAATGCCACAGAAGTTTGGGCGCTGTAGGTTCACTGATTGTCCCAAAAACCTACATGTCGTAAGTTTAGAATTATGATAACCCATTGGGACAGTGTTTTGTAACACTTCTTTGAATCCATTCATATTGAGGGTTGGTTGTCGTCGTTTGTTTCTTCGACTACAGGAGGCAGTAGGAAGCACGAAAGGATAGAAAGAATGAGACGATGTTAGCACAGCAAAAAATATAACGAATAAAATCGAAGCGAATTTGGATCTGAAGAAAAAGAAAATATCTCAATAGTGCAACGTGACAGTAGTCGACACCGCACTTACCTGCTTCGCTTGATTTCGTTGATCAAAAGCTTTGATGAATAGTCCTAGAATGTAGATTTCAAAACCTAACACAACACTCCTCCTTTTTGATGCTCGTAGTGACGGAGAAGGTTATTGAATGCGGTTCTTCAATGTGTGCCCTAATAATGCTTATAAAGTACTTACTTGAATGGGACTTTCCTTCCGTTGGCGTTTTCAGTTCCTCGTGTTTGTTCTGATGTACGTCACCTTCAGGGTGCAATTGCAATCCACTAAATAAACTCAGTCCTGCAAAATAAGCCGTTTTCGATTATCCACACAGCTGCCTTTGGATAAAATTATCCCTTTCTTTCGCTTCAGCAGACCATTTCATAACTAATCCGCGGATATTTTTAAATGATTAGGTAACTGTTCAGAGTTGTATTTATATCCTAAGCCGGGCAGTACAGAAAATTCACTGCAAGTAGTTATAAACATTCGCCCTGGTCGCATAATAAATTCGTGCACTGACATAGCTTTTTCATTGAATAATGCAGATACCGGGGGCCAGAGACCCATAGTGGATTATCCAGAACGGCGATCACCCGCTTTGAGCTTTATGATATTTGCGTCAATGCGAAAACATCCTTTGATAAGAATCTTTGGTTCCACGATTTCGTGTTCCACTTCCATCGCCTTTATGACCATCCTCGTCGTATACTTTAATTCTTCGTTTCCTACTGCGAATATTCGATTTTTGCTGGACAAATAAAGGTTTAACGACAATAACAATAACTTGTAGAACGAACTTCAGACTTCAAACACCAACTCAAGCACCTATTATGGACCAATTCGATGATGGGATCGCGAGGTATCTTGTTCACCGGAATATAGACACCGCACTGGGAACATTCTATTGACNAGCAATTCGGTGAGGGGATGGCGAGGCATCTTGCTCGCCGGAATATAGATACCCATTCGGGAATACTCTATCGATTTTTCGTCGTTTTGCATCCAAACGTTTGGGAGGAAAACTATGATAGATCTGTGGGAATGCATTCGCAATTCGACACAACAGATTCCCACTCATAGAGCTCGAACCAGCAACAATGCCCAAAAATCATCACCAGTCAAGTCCAATATGAATCAGGAGTAGTGTAACACCTTACGAACAAGATCTTCTACCCCTTACCATCAAAATACCACTAAAGACAATATACATGGAACTCAAAAATCCACCGCTCTCAATTACTACATGCCATCGAAGGTTAGGTGTAGATCAGAGAATCCATCACACTCTGTTCAAGTGCCCTCAGGAACTATTAACAGATATATCAAAAAATTCAACGCACCCGACCACCGAACGCTATCGCAGACTATCCACATGTAAGCCAAAACTTCGCCGTCCTCCCCAAAACGCCCATTATCTTCGAAGACTTTGTGTATAGATTGAAATATCTATCACACCCAAATCCACAAACGCCGCCAGAAACCATTTCCATGCTGACATAGGAGCACACAGCACCAGCTCCCGGAGGCCGCCAAAACGTTTCGATGATAGATCGAAGTGTGCTATATATGAAATCGCCAAGCCGCGCAAACCTTCAGAAAACAAAAATGAGCGCCACGCCCCAGGCTGCACAGAAGACTACATCGTATTCCGCACCCTCGCAGCCAGAAAATAACGGCAACGGAAAAACTAAAGGCTCGAACGGACATCTCGCCGCATTGCCTCAACAAACTACGAAAAAACGCGGCCTACGTTAGCCGAAAGAAATAGGTTAAACTGCAACCCTGCCACCATAGACTGCCTTATAGACTAATCTGGAGCCGCGCAAGCCAATCACAGNAATCTGCAGAGCTACAAACACGTCAATACACTCCTTAAGGGAGTGATGTGGACTCCCTTACTTGCTGGACACGACCACGGCCCGTTGTTTCAACCGGCCTCATTCAGTGTAAGCAAGACAACAGGCAAAGCTTTCGCCAGCGCCACTGTCGGCTCAGCTATGTGGACCTGAAATCATCTTTCCCTTCCAGAAGTCTTCAATGAAATCCAGATAAAATACCGAGAGTGGCGAAACACAAAGCATAATGGCAACCACATCAGAAATTTGCATATGAAACAACAACATGCTACAGGAGCAACAACAGCCATCAAGAAGATTACAGAGAATCATAAAAAGCGAAAGCATATGCCTTATAGAAAATGCAGGATACAGCAATATAAAGAAGGAAACCATCATCTCCTCGCCTTTTGCACAGTCAATAGACTCGTCTATCTAGGCAGCGCTTGGGCAAGGCCATCCTAGGTGCTTTCTTCGCCTGATTCCATTATTCGAGAAGCCTGTCGGTACTGCTGCCAATCTGAAAAAGCTCGATGAATATCACACGCAAAGCAGTCGACAACCCACTGAGCGATGAGATCGCATAATGAAATGCTTCGAAAAGCAAATATTCATTGAAGGTAGAAGAATTCACGCATATGTGATTCACAATCTTTCCGCAATGTATGCGACGATAATTTCCCACGTGCAAATGCTTGCTCATGTCACCCATTAAAAACGGTTATGTTCGACTGAGTTCGGATTAACAACATCATCATATTTGCAACATCCCGATTTCCGCATCGAAATATTAGAGATATACCGCATAGTAATTTCTAGATGAAATGACGAACACAAGATGGAAAAAATTTGATTATCAAAAAAATTTAGTTTAGAAAGGTTCCTTTCACATCATTTCACTACTACAAAAGTTTAAAGACACCTTTTTAACAATCATTTATAAAGATTTTCTTCAGTTCTTCTACCTCGAACGACGAACAACCTACTTCGTGTAAGAGGCAAGACATTTAGCAATTTTGAAAATTCTAACCTCCACTAATGACGCATGCTTGTTAATAAAAACCGCCGGTGGCGAAGCGTCTGGCACCTGCAATAAAATAACGTTATTGAGTGATGGAAATGTTATCCACCGTGAAACTCAAACACCTGACGTGATTGAAATTTATTGCTCA
>JAAVTS010003238.1:0-15915 GCA_022845575.1 Baylisascaris ailuri | reverse complement strand
TATATATATGCATAAGCACCCTAGATTTGCATATTTTCACTTGTAAAACAGCAACACAACAAGATCGTTTCGATAAGGAGTGAATTCTTATGCGTGGAATCCCCCGATTACGAGTGCTCCGTTGTGTCTTTTCGAGTGCATTCAATCAGAAATGCGTAAAATTAGATCGAACACTTCGACTCCAACATTAGAGACCACTCATTTGCGAAGTACACACAACGATTTTTTGGAACACTTCCTAGAAAGCCAGCCTATTTTATATTCTCCCAACAATACACGATATTTAGCACTCGCTTCATTTTTCAATTATCGTTCGAAATCAACGGGATTAAAGCGAAGTTGATGAAACAAATTAAAGGCATTTAGGAGAATAGGTAAAGCATTTAAGAAATTCAGCCTTTGTCTTCAAAAAGGACGGAATATAAAAGGTTTCACTTCAACGAGTATGAAAGGATTCAGAGGACAAGTCTATGCACGCAACGATGGCGTGATGCTTACGTGCATTCGAACGAACAATGAAGTATGATGGTTGAGGTTCATATACTCGGTGCTCGTCGATAACGGCTAACGATTACTTCTTTCTTCTTTGAAATTTAGAAAATACGTCAAAAACGAGAGTCACTTCTATATAATCGTTCCAGTGAATTAATGGCATCTAAGAATCTGAGTAAACATTTAAAAAAAAGACAATATTTTCCTTCAACAAATCAACCGATACAAAACTTATTCTTTAAGTTCAGACAACAAATGTTATAGAGCTACTCATTTACATTGTGGATATTGATTGCAGTTCCGAACGAAATATTCTAAGGTATTGGTTATCATCAAATAAAGCACTTCCTTTTTTAATTGCATCCACTAACGCAATGCTATGGGAATTTCTGCAAAATTATATAGCTTACGGGCAGTTCAGATGCTATGCAAAAGGCCTTGAGGGGTTTATCTTCAATCTCGAAGAAGCTATAAGGTATTAGGGTTCATCTTTTTTTTTGTTATAGGAAGGGAACTAAAACTCTCGAATGATTCGGATTCGTCAAAAAGAATTTCGATATTTGAAAGGACAATAAATCTGTGACGAGCAGCAATGTACATCGTAGATGGTTCCACAAGGCGTTCGCATTGGCTTTGACGGTCAATAATTGCAGCAGCTCTCAGTACACTCAAAATGGCTGGTTGCAATAATTTCACATACGAAAAATTTTCCATCTATTTACAAAGGAATAAATCTGAAAAGGAAAACTTGCGGCTATTGAAAGTGCAACTTGGGTAACCAGAACAAAAAAATATGACATCGTATTGCTGTATTCTTATAAAGAACATGCTTTCTCAATTTCTTTGCATTTCAGTTTATTATTATTCCTTCCAGTGAGGCATTTTCCGATGCAGGGTAAATAAATCTTTGAATGAAACGGGAACATTTTAGCCATTTTTGGTAATTCTGTGAAGCTTTATTTATATAAAATCAATGAACCATTACAGCACTCTCATAGGAATGCAAACTTAGTGTATAATGTCGCGGTTGATATTGAAGTCTGGTTATGAATCGGTTAAGTTCAAGTTTGTTTACGTGCCGTTTGAGTTTAAACCTGGCTGGGATCAACAAGAAAAAATTTTCTAAATGTGGCATTAAAAGCGACGCTTTTGTTGCAAGCATGCACCGTTGTTGACTTGCTGATGGATCATTTTGGGCGTATATAACATATTTTCATTGATACTATAGACCCTATATCAAAACCTATTCGCGTATCACAGACTCAAGTTTGACATGATTGTTTGTTATGAAATTTTGTTGGACTTTTCCGACATTTCAGTGTCAAAAAAATTTCAGTTTGCCCCTCCCCATAGTTGAGTTTGGCTTGGCGCATCGATTTCAACTCGCCAGAGCATATTGCTATACATATAGTGAGCGTTCTGCACAGTTTCCAATTCCTTGTTATATGAGTAGGGAATTTGCTTCCAGCCGGAATCATTAATGTAGCCACTCTTTCAGCTTTTAAGCTATGATTGAATCATTTCGATCCTACATACTATTGCTGCTCTTGTATGTTAAATATCCACTCATCTATATCGTACTTTTATGAAAGGTGGCCTTTGCTCTTTATATTCACATACTTTTCTATGTTTTACGATAAGTTTTCAAGTACGCATCGTTAATTGACTATTTGCGTGTATTTCATTTTATGAACGCGGAATGGGTACTATGAAATGAATGATATGCATAATGTATCGAGAGGCTAAGATGAAGTTGGTGGGTGATGCGTCGTTAATTAGTGCAACTAGTGTTGATATATGTGCTTTCTGAGTGTTTTTTTCTTTTCTTTTCTTTGCTACATTCATTCGGCTTCGATTATCGATTGTAATTTTTAAAAGCGGCTAAATATGCATTTGCATTACATTTTCTTCAACCATTTAATGTTTATTCATTTCCCTTGAGAATGATAAAAAATTATGCGATCTATTTATGTTTGCTTTTATGATGAAAAAAATTTTTGATGAGTTTGCACAAAATCATCTCTTTTAACGTTGGAAAATGATTTTATTTTATTGAATTTTTTTCAAAATTTTATGCTAATAAAAGAAATCCGTTTTACTTCTTCTCTAGTAAATGAATGGATTTGCACTAAAATATATTTCAACTGTTGGGTATAGATACTTGATGAGTGCTGTAATGCCTTAATAAAGCTATGCGAAATACGAGCATTACAAGCAAACAATATCATAAAATATGGCGATGTCTCAGTGAATATGATTTGTTAGCATTCAAATTGGTCATTTCATCAGAAAATACTAATTGATATTTTCAACAATAAAATTTTATATTTTCCTTGATAAATTTTGTTGTAATTAAAGATGTAATAGACGATAGATGAAGGCAATAATTTCTTCTCGTCTTTCTGATATAATTTGATGTATAATAAGCCAGTGTCTAGTAGATTTCTAAGATACGAGTTGATTAAGACAAGTTATTTAAATTATTATGGAGCAGCAAAAAGTACAACGTGTTGCTAATTTATAAGACTCTTTTACCGCTTGGAGTTCTCATTAGTAGTGAACCTCAGTTAACACTTTAGGTGCAACAACCACTTCTTCCTGAACTTCAAACTTCGTCCAGGATTTTATGTATGAAAAGAGATGAAATCCAATTTGGGCATATGACGACTGCTTGCAATAGCTATACAGCTAAGTTTGCTCATCTGAGCAGCTACTTATTCCGAGAATTTCTTTTTTCGGAAACTAAACAATGAAAATTGGCATTTCTATGGCCGATAATGGCGAATCAATGAGGTGAATTTTTGAATAATCATCGAAATATATTTGATCAGTGACGATTGATGGAACTATGTGTTGAAAGGTAGCAAAAAAAAAAAAGAAAAAGAAAAAAGAAATCGACAAATGAGAGCAAGAGTACGCTAGCGGAAGGCTCATTGTTGCACAAATCGATGCAAGCCATTTGTGGTCTTCGTCACACAATTTTCTCTCCTAGTTTTTTTGGATCTCTTGCATACAACCGTTGTGGATTTCACACCAATACATTTTACTCCCCTTATTCTTATGTGAAATTAGTTCATTTCGCTAGGAGGAATAGTGGTTCTACTTAATTGCTTCTCTCATTTAATGATCAAGCATGGTAAAGATATATTTGTAGCTGCCTGTGCATGTGGTCTAACGGCGATAAGTCTTGCTCATATTTGAATGATTTTGAAATTTTATTAGAAGATTCTCGGAGTATATTCCTATTGAACTTTACGGTAATGCATTGCACATCGGTATTCTAATGCCTTTTATATCAATCTTTTTCAAAACATTATCTACGATGAGACATTTTTGAAATGCTTCTTTATAATTTGAAAAAAAAAAACCTCTGAATTATTTGCTACGATAGTGTTGAAGAAACCCTCCTAAAGAACTATTCGATTGTATACAATTATGTTATTTTTTTATTATTTCTACTTAATTGCTTCCAGTAATATTATTTCCTCGAATAATGTTTATATCTATAAAATTTTAGCAGCACCGTCAATCGCGCAAATTACGTGGATCTTACGCGCTGTATAGCTCCGCCTTTCGAATAGACGACATTCACCGTCACTATGGATGCGTTTAGCATTTGAGACTCATTTTCAACTATTGCTTTCTCTTTTCTACATTGCATTTTTATTGGTTTTCATAGGGCATTCTGTTTGATAAAAATATAAAAATATGCGCTTATTCTAAAAGTTCTCAATATTTTTCATTCCAATTTTTTCTATTTCTTAGTTTAAAAAAATCAAATCTGATTATTTCATTCATTCTTTTATAACTCCTAAGTATTGCTTCATATATACACTTAGAGAACAGCGATTTGCATACTTTTGATTAAGCATGGACTTCAGTCAAGAAGGGAAAGGAAGAAGTGAAACGAGCAAATTGCAAGATTACTTTCAAATCTCAACTTTTACAGAAGCAAGCCATAATCAGATGGTGAATTAACATCGAAAACAAGTGAAAATTCCAAAAAAATTTTCCAAAAACGAAGCAGTTCTCGAATTAATCGTTCGATCTTTTCTTTGATCAAGGGTACGCTCATCATCTGTTGATCATTCGAACAAAACCATTCTAATCTATTTCATTTCCTCTGAGTTTTGAATGGAAAACTTCGACTAAAAAACTAAGCGAAACTAAGTAATCTAAGAAATTTGCGCAGAAATCGTGAGCAATGAGCCGACAATTTATGTGAAGTCACATAAAGATAGATAGATAGACAGGCTAATTGACAGACACATATATACATACTCATAGATATCACCTAATTTGTATAAAGTCGAATTCACAAAAACGAAAACATAAGTAGCCTCACGTAAATTTTAGTTTTGAATTTGCTACGTTTCGAGTAATTTCTCGTTCATGAGTAAAAGATAGTGGGAAAGACATTGTATGATCCACATAATTGTTTGACCTTTTCGAATCGATTGTGAACGAATAGAAACGTTTCGTTATTTCCGTGCTAATCTTTTTATATGCTTGGATGCCAATGTAAAAACAAGCCAACCGAATGGCATATAATTTGCGCAATTAAATGTCACAGTCTTGACAAATAGCTTGGCTCTAAGCGTTCTTGCTTAGCTCTTTTCACAAAAATGGACACAAGATTGATTCATATATGTGCACTAACGACGAGGTGATCCTATTTGGCAGTAGAAGTGGAGAAAAAATGAAACTGAAAAGCGGGAAGCCGTTGAGGAGTGAATTCCGTCATTTACTTTCGATATGAAAAATTGACCTTCTTGTTTGACCTCTTATCGCCCTTTCCTCACCTCCTTCCTTGCGAATTGCTTTTGATTCATCATCCAAGCATACGTTATAGATTCGCTCTAACGGCCCCATTATTATGGTATCTTGCATGCGAAGCAGTTTGGTAAATGGATGAATGCAAATGAGGTAAATTATTCGATAACACCTCAAGAGAATGCGATGAATAAAATTTGATTTTAGTTTCGATTACTGATATTTCGTGCAATATTTGATCCTACTCTCATTTACTTCTCATCTCTCTTGTTTACCCACCCACTTGCTTGAGTTGTTATCGAACTTCAAAACCAAATCGAACTCAAACATCATGAAAAAAATATATAAGCGTATGTTATATCGGTAAATATATCACTAAGCATTTTCTTTGAGCATTGAGCTACAATAGAGCAAATTTGCGCATCCAGTTAATAACGGATGACGAGTTGAACAAAAAATAGAGAATAAAATAGTAAGTAAGTAATACTTGGTGATATCATTGAGTAAGTAATAGCAAGTGATGCAATAACATCTAAAATCGAGTTGAGTTCAACAATTCGGTTTTTTTAGCAACGAGAAATCATGAAATTAATCTGGTGCAAAGAATTTAATTTTTTGGAAATTTCCAATTAAAATTGAATAATTGTTTATGATACAATTACGAATATTTATGAGTTTTTGCTAGAAGATCCAACAAAAAAAGGTGCAAAATCAAATCGCTGGCTGATTTAAAGCATATCGTGAATATCAAACTATTTTCCCAAGGGAAATAGATGATATAACACTTTGCTACATCCAAGAATATCCAATGGGCTAACCAGCAATGCCTACCACATTTTAATCGATCCTCATATGGATGCCTACACTTGCTACGCTAACGCTATTTTTATCGAAACGCTTACAGCGCTTGTTAGCCTGTTTTTGCGTTTCTCATATTGCATGCAGTCGGCTGTCTTAAGAGACATGGTTTATTGTCCCAGCTAATCACCTTGATGCGTGAATAAAGCAACAATTTTTCATCACAGAGCACTAAACTTCCCATTTTTCTAAAAGAGGGTTTCCATGAAACGCAACAGGCTGTTTTTCAAGCTTTTTTCGCCTCAGGGTTCTATGAAAGTTATCAGTCTGTGGCGCTTTCCCACGCAAACTTTAATTTCAAGTGCGATAATCCATATGTGCCATTTATGGTTTGCATATCCTCCATCTGTAATTATATAAATCGATGCGTTCTGATGGATTTTTGTAAAGATGTTTGGCAAAATAGGAAAAATAACCTGAAAAATTTCCACTCATTAAAGCTATAATCCGATTCTACCTTGCAACATTTGATACAATTCGCACTTATTTTGATTCGCAGTAACAAACAAGAAGTAGCATATTTCATATAGTTAAGTCAATTGATAGGAATCAAAAACAAAACCACAAGAATATTTTATAAGCATATTTCTTTGCGCTTATATGCTTATAACTATGACGTAGATATCATATACGCCGATATTATGGTTAGATATATTCGATGATGCAGCTAGTTCGGTGGCCTTTTTATCATAAAAATGCTTTCTATCGGAGATGAGCAAGCATTTTCGAAGGTTTTTTCAAATTTACAAATTTCCAAAATTGAAAAATTTTCGAAAATACTTTTTAATGATTTACTGCTTAACGATTTGTTAGATAGTTTTTCAAAATTTTTATTCGTCAACTGAGGTGAATTTTATTAATTTTGGCTTATAATTCCCAGAAAACTTCTTGTTAAATATGAAGCATGATTTTGGATTATCACTTCCGTCACTATAACCTTAGTATTCGCTTGAGGGAATTCTAAGATCTCTTCGTTTCAGGGGTCACCGATTAAAAAATAATGAATATATTCGCTAAGTAATTATTGATAAACTATTCTGCAGTAGATTTTGTGCGCTCGTTTCGTTTATTTTTCATTGAAACAACTTTTTGTTATTCACCACAATTATCGCAATAGCGATCGTTAGGTATGCCAAAAGAATTTACTTCCGGAATTTGTGTGTTCATTTTAACCTTATTTTTATTGCTCATTTACTCAACTTTTACTCCACTTTCATTGTACGTTTACTTTACACCTATTTTTCTTCAATCAACAAGACATTTATCGCAAATATGCAATTTCTTTATCGCCCCTAATTCAGTGCTGCTCTGGAACAACTATTTTCTACGGTCTTAGATGGTCATTCCACTTCATTACACTTGGCCTCCTCTTCTAAACCTTAGCAGTTCGTGGCGCTCCTCTTTTAAATTCTTTTCTCCATTCATCATTATACTTATAGGTAATATATTATTGAGCAGTGCTTAATTAAATGTGCTGAGATCTTTCACGTAAATGAAAATCCTCTCGAATTTTTCTAATATAGCTGTCTTATATGCGTTCCCAAAAGAGAGAGGCATTCGAACTTGCATTGCGAGTGATTTCCGTTTATATCACTTTACTTGAATGCTTATTAAGAAAAATTCGAACATTGCTCTCATCTTATGTCAATGTTTAGCAGATATTAAATGTTCTTCGCATTCACATACGTAATTTGAATATTTACTTCAAAGAATTTAAATAGCTTAAGTTCTGTTTTCTCATTAGATGTTATTTTCGATATATTCCTCTTGGAGTATCTCTCGCGAGATTGAAGTGGAATTTATTATAAACTTCGATTAGTTCAGAAACTCTTCTAAATCAAACCGTAAAGGGATTGTGACTCTAAACACTAGTCTACTAATTAATGGCCCCACTTGATTTGCGAAATAAGTAAAAGCCACGCTTCTGAAGCTTTTTTTTTTCTTTAAATTTTTAGCAACACATTGCAATAGCGCACAAATATATGTGTACACGTTGCAGCAGGATGAACATAGCGCAATACGGCGCAAGTGCACAATGCAAACCATCATACCCATACGATATGCATTGTAACACAACCCTTCTATATTAGTACGAATGGCAATGCAACACAACTATAAAGGCAGATACAATTTAGTCATATTGTTTGTACTAATAAAACATCTATTTGCAGCCTTTGCTGGTCTAATCACTAGTCTTCCGGCCGATGATTGTAAATTTCGACGAGCAATTTTCTCATTCAACTCTAATATGAATATTTTGCGGGAATTCACTGTTGGAGGTGTGAATTTTTCAATTGAAGGCAATGGTGGTCCCAATTGTGTTCAGGTCATTTTTTTGAATTCATTTGCAAGCATTGCATTCCTCGTAGTCATCGCTAATATTTGAAAAGAAGTATCCCTAACGCCGAACATGAAACAAAGATCCTAACGTCAGGACTGTCCCACTCGGAAAAGGATAAGACTGCACTAGGAATTGACAGTTTACGAGGATTCAAACATTGCATTTGCTAAGGAAGAGTGTTTCGGAAGGATGCATCAGAGGCTATAATAACTGAGTAGCAGATGGGTTGCGATGCACATTTTAGAATCATCTTGTCATCGGCTACCAACTATGGGATACTGAAGGGGTTCTCTTGAAAACCTCTCACACTGCAGTATCGGTGCAACAAATTTAGGCCATGATGTTGCATCATGCGAAAATATGTGGTGATTCTGTTATTGCTAGATTTTAAACTTTCTGGTTTGATAATTCAAGTCATAATTTTAGCCGATTCAACAACTTTTAGCAAGCTTTTTGATTGATTTGAGCTGAAATCGATTACGTCGATGATAAAAAGAGTGGCAACAAAGTACATCCATTTGCCATCGCTTACCAATTTGCAATGTAGCCAGATTCAGCATGCTTTCAAATCACAAGCTTTTCTATACGATGCAATTTTTCGACACATAAGCGAAATACAGTAATGTGAGTTGCTATCCAATACAATCGTCAATAATAGTAGACGTTGATCAATACCGATTGTTTAGTATTTACCAATATGGCAACGACTAATCGAGACAGTATTTTTTGTGCCCATATGTATATATGCAATTGGCTATTCGTTGGGAAATCTCGAAACACCATTTTGGTTTCATCAACCACGAAAACAATCAAAACGACCGAACAGTGGGTATCGCTCACGGCATGGTTCTGTCGATTCATTAGCGCTATGGGATGTAAGTGCTCTTGTTGGATCGATCATTGGCATCGACTACCTTCGAACCAATCATGGATGCTGGTTGATAAGTCAAATAAGCACCAAGATATTCGATGTTGTTTTAACAAAAGATAAAGTTGAATACTTCTATGGCAACAGCAAGCATAAAAGTGACGTTCAATTCCACTTCATTCGTTGATCTCATGTTTACGAAATCATTCAACTCGTTCTTCCATAGAAGCCGCTAAACTGTAAAATCCCTCTGCATTCTTCCTTTTGGGCTACTTAGGAAAAGAGTTCATAGTGATTGAAATTAGAATTCGAGAAATGCACTAACAAAATTGTGTGATCGAAAGTAGAATTGCCTAAAATGTGGTATGAGAATTGAATCCCAAATACATACGAGGCATTAAACGCCGTCTAAATTCCAGAATTTCGAAATCGCAAGTAGTTTTCTCGGCAAACCGTTCCCTATTATGAGTGCATTTCAAAGTATTTGCAGTCAGTAACATCAATACTTAGGCACTATTTTGTTCCATCTTACGTTTTCATTCTTGCATTGTTTAACCATATCGTTGAAATATCGTATTCAAATCTTAACTACTCCGACGATCGCATTCCATTTCTCACGCTTATTTGAACCATAAAAGTGGTGGCTTTAATAAATTTCGTCTTAAATAAGCTCTGTTTAGAACAATTCAATGCCTTAACTAATACTGTTTTATGAACAATGGTGGTATTGTATTGTCATTTCGCCGTTTACTAAGGTTCGTTGATCAAATTGCTAATAAGGAAAGTTCGAAAAATTCCAAAAAACTTTTTCTGCATGAACCGCGAATTTCGATTTATCTTGAAAATATTCAAAAATTTACGGGAATAGAGAAAAGATTGTAAGCTAAACTTCTACGTTGATGCCATCGAAGTCCAGCGGAAGTAAGTTTAATTTATACTGAAATAAAATTAAGAGTAAGAAGCGCTTGTGAATAGTGCGATACAAGGAAAGGATCCCCACTGGAGAAAGCTGCCAAGGGGGGTGATTTTATAAGAAGGTAACCCCGATGGAAAGCGCTAAGGCATTAGAAACACTCTACAGTGAGATGCCTTGACGCCAACGAAGTTTAGCTAAAGTATGTTGAATATAATTAATAAATAAATTTTAATTAATTATTAGTTTTAATTAAATTGATTAATTAGTTTTTGATTAGTTTAAATTAATTAGTTTTTAATTAAATAAAATTGAAAGGACGATGTTTTAAGATGGTATTGGTGGTTCATCTTTATATTACAGCTTGAATGATTCTCCACTTTTCGCAATCAAGCATCTTCTGAATCTTTACTCACTTTTTTTGTGCTTAAGTTCATCGTTTGATGCTGGAGCCAATCGAACTAACACATGTCAGTAGTAGTCGGTCTGTCAATTGGTATTCAATCCAAGGTAGCTACACCTGCCCTCATTTCACTCACATACTAGCTCGTCTTTCCGATCCCTTCCCTGGCTTTCATTCTTTTCAGGAAAGAGCCGAGATTAGTTTGCTGTAACCACAATGCTCTTCATTGCTCAAGTAAAAGAAACATAAAGCGATGAAAATATTTTGAGAAGTGGGATTTCTATGAAGAATATTGTCACAAATGAGTTCATCATGCCTCACTACATTAGTCATTAATTTCTTCATGTTTTCCTATGTTGTTTATTAATTCTTTCAGAATTTCCCATATTCGGCACATCCATTTTGATGGCTTTCAATAAGCATTAGCTCGCAGAAGAGCTCTTAAGTTAGGCTTTCGACTAAAAGGTTTTTTTTCAGGGATCAACAGAATCTTCTTTAATATCTTCAGTGAACGCACCACAATGCTACAATGAAGTACATCTCGATGAAAGTACCTTTCGCTATTCAGTGATCGCTATCTATAGCGTAGTTTTTGGGGCTGAACTCGCATTTAAAGTAATCTCAAGGTAATGGATATAAACAAATAGAAATGTGTTTTTTTCGGACAATGCATTTCAATTATAACAAGTATGTTCTATTCTTATCCACTTTTATTCACATTACTAACGACAAAACTATTTCAACTTTCCCTTCTTCCAATTGTATTTGTTTTTATTTATTCGCAATTTTTCTTAGTGGACTTCCGTCCCACGATTCATAATTAAACATCCAGTTTGCCATGGTAAATATTTTTTAATGGCGCTATTTTTTTTAACTCAAAGGTGAGCGCTATATGAAATGAAGAAAACAATCTCTCTTAAAATGCAACAAATTCTTGCTGCTCTTTTATAGCGAATTTACACTAGTTCCAAATCGAGCGTAAGTTAATATGACCCCATTAACATCCCATAAGACACTATAGTAATTTGTGCCATAGATAAAGTTCATCTATACTGATATATCAGACACCGGTTAAAAAAAGAGGATAATTTAAGTCAATCAAATATTAAGGTGACACTTTTCAAAAAGTTTTACCTATCAAAATCAGCAGCAACGACGTGAGCAATGTGTTCAATTCCATAAATATTGCACTACCTCATATAATGACCTGATTAAATCTCATGTTGCTCACTGATTTATTCTCTCTTTTTCTTTATCTCATTTTGCATAATTTAATGAACACCTACAAAATAAGGGGGTTTATATCAACAGATTTGACTAGATTTTAAACAGATATAAAACAAACGGCATATTGCTAATAATTCGAAGTTGCAATAGAGACAATAGACGGAGTCAAATAAAACTGAATGCTAATCGACTTGCATAACTATTGCACTTTGAGCAAACGAATGGCATGTTCTAGAACTGCAATATTTTTACTCAATCCTTGCCATATAACAACAATGCTTCAATTAGCGTTATTAACGATGAAATCGAATCGACGAATTACATGTCTCATCTTTCGATTTCATATGTATACGATTCCCGGTGCAATTCTTGCTATTATATTCCCAGTCTTAAATACACGTTTAGTAAGTATTATATTGTTTCAATAATTTCCATTCATTTTTTTAAATCTTGGAATCTTAAAAATAATGACTTTAATGCATCAATTCCAATTGGAGTATTTCTTAAGTCGATTTTCGAGCTTGATTGCAGCTCAGGTGGAATTATTTTTCAGTATCAGTATTCGTTATTAACTGCAATTTAAGGCTCCATTGGTAGGTAATAACAGCAGTGATTTATAATGATCGGATTTTTTGTCACATCTTTCGAATACTGTAGTGTTATATTTATTTCAAATGTTCACCTTATGATGTTACGGTATATAACATCATACAAATGAAAACTTCGAATATGACGACATTTAACTAATTAGATGACAGTGCATTTTATTTTTGACTTTTACATAATATTTTGTGATTCACCTCATTAATGGAACCGGTTGGTATGGCAAGGGTTGGATGCAGAGTAATCTGTGGAATCGTACAGATGTATTTCAAGGAAAACTATGCATGTTATTGATGCTTTACGGTTCGCCATAAAGGAATTCAGTCCTATTTTGATGCTGCAGAAGCTTTAAGTTGTGATACGTTCAGATGGAATACATATATCGTGATTGTGGATCAATATTTCTTTTGTATTCTTTTATTTAAAGGTAAATATATTTGCACACGATTAAACAATTATGCCTAATTGCAGCTTCCTGGCGAAGTGTTTATATATTACGTGCAACATATTTTGATTATATTAATTCCAATATATATGATCTACCTAGAAGGTAAGCGGCGTTCCAATATGGTAATCCAAATTTCTGACCTATAAAATTTTTTTTTGCTGAAGTTTTAAAACATATGCTTCGAATATAATTCCTGAGGATTTTTGGAAGAGAATTTTCAGTTCCTAATTTCGTGTATTTTCGAAATTTAGAATATTGCCTTCGATAAAATGACAAGAAATGTTTCTTCAAACAGTTTTATTTAATTCATTCCGTTATTGGTGGAAAATTTTAACCACCTGGTACTTGATGAAAACCCTCCGAATAGTTTATTTAATAACAAAAACCAACAGAAATTAAATAGTGATGCTTAAGGTAGTCGGTGAATAGGTGAGCAAGTCAAACACTCAAATACATCTCATTTAAGCCATTTATCTCTGTATCTTCGTCAACTAGGGATTAGTTCTATGTCGATCACTTCTGAAGTATCGTAATCTTAACGCGGTTGTTTTACAATAACATCATATCGTAATAGATGAGCACAATCAGTCAGCTTGCTATACTTTATGAAAGTGGTTTTGTGCATGAACTCTTCGAGCGCAATTTGTTGATGTTTGTCTCGGTTGTTACTAACAGTTCTATGTGGTTATCAGCTTATCACTCTCCCTCGGTACTTTTTAGCGCTTTAGAACAAATTTCTTCTAAAATTTTTGATGCGTCCGATTTTTTATGCACCGGATTCAACATTTTCGATTGTTGCTATTTTTACTATTTAGTTTATGCAAAAATTATATGCAAAATGCCATTATTTGCAATTATATGCAAAAAGAAATTTTTGCATATAATTTTTTTGAGCATTTTAGGTGCATTCATACCGGAATCGTCAACAAATACGGGATGGCCTATTTTATGTCTTTCCATTATAATTCTCTATCATTTCACTATGTTGCAATTTGTTGGGTTGGTGAGTATTTCTATAATTTCCAATAAAAATCTATGAGATTCCGAGGGAAAAACCCCACAAAACTAGATATCAAGAAACCCAAAGAATTTTCACCAACAGCGATAATCTTTCGTTCCTATTAGCGTTTAATAAAGGTGTTTTTGTTCATGGCACATATTATAATAGTAATAATGTATTATATGGCCGTTACATGTGTCTGATCGTTAGAGTCAACGATTAAATGCATTATGGATTTTTTGTCCAGTACAACTCATTCCACCCTTCGCATCATTATTTCATATAAATTGGGTGATACAAAAGAATGCTCTTGCTTCCCTAGTCCACTCCATTTTTCCGTATTCTGTCCTCCTCTTCCTCCTCCTCCCCCCTTCCTTCATAATGAAATATTTTCCTAGTGATTGTTCTATCCAAAATTATTTGCTTTCAGTATACGCAAGTGAATCTTAACTGCATAATTTGCCCGGCAGTTAGTGATCCATTCAAAGGTTCATTCTATCGTATTATTGCTATTGCCCATCAGTCAGTTTTTATTCCATTTACGACCAAATTATATAACTGCATTGCATTTCTCATAGCCGCTTGTTTTCGAAGCTATATAGCAGTTCTCGATGAGCATAGTCGATTTGATATTAAAAAGGTTTGATGATTCCTTCTTATCAGTTTTATTTAGTGACAACCCACTAATATTCAACAATAACATCTTTGGGAAAATAATTTAGATACAAATCTTTAGTAATTTTGATATGTTGAGATGCACATATGTCATTTCCACGCATATAATCTCTCATTTATACTTGCTGAAATATTTTAGGTAATAGGTGATATATTTAGGTGATTTTAGGTAATTTAGGTAATATATTTGATTTACAACTGAATGTATTTATTCGCCGATCATTTGTATAGTGAAGATGGTGTAATGCTCTTCTTAGGCAATTTTCAATACTTCTTTCCTTTGGAAATTTTGCCTATTGTTGACTTAATGAAATGCAAATTTCTAAGAAATAATGAATTGAAAATTGAACCACCTTGAAATATTTTATTCATGCTTGACTTAATCGTTAGACAATAAAAAACCCATATGCTTGCAAGTTATTCACCTCATACAATGCCATTTAAAATCGGTGGTACGTTTCTCAGAGCATAAAATTCTCAAATAAATAGTTCCGCCTTGGCAGCGTCTTTAAATAGTGAAGTGATTAATTGTACGAACTCAGTAACGATGAAATAGATTTTTACGGTACATTCAAATTTTTAGGCGAATGCAAATATTCTAAGTTGAATTTTATCAGTTAGCCTAAAAATATGAGTGATGCATATGCAGTACAAAAAAAAACCTAAATAAATTAGAAAACTTTGTGTTAATTTATAACAACAACGAAGCGTAATATAACGGCATGAAGCACTTGCGAGGTTCATTGCGAATTTATTTATTCCTTCTTCTCTTTTTTTTTTATTTATTCCTTCTTCTCTTATTTATCTATATTCTATCATTTAATCAGTTGTTTTCTATATACCTCTTGCTATTAAGCATTTTCATGACCAACTCCTCTATAGCGCTTTGTTGCATTTATCGTTATTGACAATTGCATTGTAAAACTGTTGAGCGGTGAATAGACCGCACTTGTTTGTTTGTTTTTATTTTTGCCACTATTGCTAGTGATGCTTTTTATTGTGTCTTTTGCGCATTTTGTGATTGTGCTTTGATCGTTGATGTGCTTTGCTACTTAAATTAAACACTTCTATATTCGTCAATCGTTTCTTATGTCACACAGGAATATCACAAAATATGAAGGTAATTAGCGAACAAAAGGTTTCTGATGGAAGGAAATACCAAAAATGATGTCATTTACGTGTTCCATTGCTAAATCGATCTTTATATTACAACATGTGTGAAATGTTTCGGCAGTTCGAAACGTTCTGCACGTGTTCAAGCGATCCTTGGTTCTTGCAAACCGACTTCGGCTGTAGTTGATGAAGGAGCAAGTG